>JADLZN010012113.1:0-45000 GCA_018155175.1 Sinocyclocheilus anophthalmus | reverse complement strand
AACACTAGCGTTTCTGCGCATTTACACAGAGATATTCTCTGACAAACACAGATGTTTCCGATGGCACATCTGCACACGATGAAGCTCCACCGCTGGAGTTTATTTCAGAGGTTTCTGAAGCGCATCTTTTCTGACACTTGTGAGTTCCCTCAGTTTACCTGCACGGCCTCAACAAATAACACAAGACACAGCACACAAACAAATGAAATCCACAGATGGTTTACACAAGCGAGCACTGCGGCATGTGTTTACTGACGGATCTCTGTAGTGTTTGCTAAAGGTCAGTGGGAGGTTCTGCTGAGACTTGGTTGAATTCAGCCTCTGTTTTGCAGTTTTACTCTCAATCTGGAGCCCAAGAGGAAAACAAAAAGGCTGCTCAAGAGACTTTAGGGAGGTTTCTCCTAAAATATATGCTCTTAAAAATAAAGGTGCTTCACGATGCCATAGAAGAACCTTTTTGTCTAAATAGTTCCATAAGGAACCTTTAACATCTGAAGAACCTTTCTGTTTCACAAAAGCTTCTTTGTGGCGAAAGAAGGTTCTTCAGATTATAAAAAGGTAAGAAAGAGATGGTTCTTTAAAGAACCTTTAACCAAAAATGCTTCTTCTATGGCATCGCTGTGAAGAACCTTTTGAAGCACCAGTGTTTTTTACTGTTGACAGTAAAAGTCCGTACTCTGATTAAAGTGGATGACATTTAATCAAAATCGTTGATATTTGTATGTGAAGTTTGTTTCTTTGGATACACATGTAACATTAATACATTGCAATGTAAAAAAACAGACTTGCAATATTTTATGAATCCTTTTTGAGGTTAATGGAATAGTGCATTCATAAAACTGGCTTTATAATATATTTATAATAAATGAGATAAATATAATTAAGTATGAATGATCTTATAAAAATGAATTACATTCATTTAAAATTTTAAAGGAATTTCACATTGAAATTGCTTTATTTATTTTCTACTCTGTTTCAATGTCAATTAAATTGTGAGAACGACTGCAAATCTAATAAATTAGGATTTCATTTATTTTTCCAGTAAAGTGATCTTTAAAAAGGTCTTTAAGTTTCTCATTGAAGATGTCAACTTTTCTCCATTATTTAAAGATAAATAAGCAATTCTGATGAGAAAAATCATATTTAATCAACTGGGAAGAGGTTTCTCAAATATTTTGTACATTTATAATTTAGTGCCATACCAGCTATGGCTATAGTCATGGCAAGAAACAAGTGAAAAATAGAAAAGTATATATAATTAACCATTTAAAATGACACAAAAAATAAAAAATGAATCAATATATACAACTTTTTAAAGATTGTCTTTGATAACAAACCTAAAACGTATTATTGGCTTTATCATATATTTAGGATAAACCAGATATGGTGTGATTAATATTATACATTTTTAATTACATTTGAAAAAAATTACACATTAAAACTGCTTCTTTTTTACTCTGAACTTGTTAAGCTTCAATGACAATTAAATTCTGCAAATGACTTCAAATCCAATCAATATGGATTGAATTTATAAATCAATCTTTAAAAAGGCTCTTAAGTTTCTCACTTAAAGACACTTTCTCTCCATCATTTAAAGATAAATGAGAAATTTCAGCCAGTCTTTAAATCAACCATGCAGACGTCTCTCAAACATTTTCTTTTTCCATATTTGTACATGAGTAGGTGACATTATTTTATCAAGATTTTAAGTTAATCGTTATATGAAAGTATAAGGCACATATTTTGGCTTATTTATTTATAAAATACATAAATGTTAAATTTTACATAACTTTATATATTAGTTAAATACATAAGTGCACATACATTTTAAATTTAATTTAAAATGTTTAATTCAATTAATGCATAATCTAATATAATCAAGAGTTACACGTCAAGAATTTCATTGCAAGTAAACGGTAACTCTAATCTACGTAAAAAAAAATGGTGCACACTTTACGTATCTATAAAAACAAAAGAAAACATATATGAATAATATTGATAAAATCTAAGATATGTAATAGGTCTCGTTAAGATTTTCCTGTCAACAAGCTTCACAGAGCAAAACACTGAAAAACTCTAGAACTTCCCACTGGAACAGAACTAATGTTTGTCACACAAGTTTGTGTGTGTGTGTGTGTATATGTGTGTGTGTGTGTGTGTGTGTGTGAGAGAGTGTGTGTGTGTGTGTGTGTGTGTGTGTGTGTGTGTGTGTGTGTGTGTGAGAGAGTGTGAGTGTGTGTGTGGTGTGTGTGTGAGTGTGTGTGTGTCTGGTTGTGTGTGTAGGCGGCTGGGGAAATGAGGTGTCACTTAGCACTTACATCCCTTCATGGTGCCATGAGCACCTTCACAGGGCACACCTGCACACACACACACACACACACACACACACACACACACAAAATCGGTTTTTTTTTTTTTAATGACCCAGTGGACTCCTCCCCACTGGTGCGCCCCATAATAGGCTGCTTCGACAAAACAGTTCCCCAGCCTCTGCTCTCTCCCGCTTTAGCACACACACACACAACACACACACACACAACCAACCCACACGAACACCCAATACACACACACACACACACACCCACACCATCACACACACCAGATACCCCACCACGCACACACACACACAACCACACACACACGCGTACTTAGCTATTTAAATAGGAACACTGCACAGATTTCTATGTTTATATTACAAGTAATATCTATATATATATATATATATAATAAATATATATAATATTAAGCCTTGTTAATTACATTAAAATACATTTTAAACTTCTCAGAATCAGACTACAGGAACTTTCTTATTGATTACATATAATTCACACAATAGCAATAAATTATTGATAAGTTATTTTTGGGGGGGGTTGGGGGATTCTTCCTAATTCCTCTTTTCCATCTTTGAAATGTTCCTTTCCAAAATAGCCACCGTTTATATACACTCAGAAAGTCTGTCAGTTTCACAAAGACATTTGAGAGAAATTTGAGGTATATATATATACAGAAGCGGACAAAGTACTCAATATTACTCCATTACAAGTAAAATTTGTAAAGACAGATTTTTACTTAAGTACTTTTAAAAGCAAGTACATCTGTTATTTTACTTAAGTACCAAAAGTAAATTTCCAACAATCCCTTTTTATTGTTGCACGTAATACTTGCAATACTTCTGAAGCAACTTAGAATACATTACACCTGCTGAATACACTGACTAGCTTGTAGTATCTTTGGGATAAAGAGCTTTTAGAATGTTAAAACTGGGGATCGCTCTCGCTGTACTCTCATACACAGAACGGTCTGCAGTGCTGCTTCAGTCCAACACCTATCGTGTTTTATCAGGAGATGCACAACAGTTCTTCTGTGGCTTTATAGGTAATATTTCACATACACAATTTAGCAAAATCAAACAATATTGTGTCTAAAATACACCACAATATTAACTTCTTATTATTGAAGTGTTGTAAATAAATATCACATTTGCAACTGTCATTGTTCAAAAAATGCTGGGAAATCACTTCTTGTAGCCCTACAAGAGTGATTACTGAAACTGTCTGAAAAAAAAGTCATGTTTTAGAGAAGAAAAATCACCACTGATTTTTCAAGCCTAACGACTTTCTACTTCAGGATCTTGATAGAAATGTAGTGGAGTGAAAAGAACAATATTTGTCTTTCAAATGTAGTGACGTTAGTCATAATTTCCCAGAAAAAATAATACTCAAGTAAAATACAGATACTCAAAAACTGTACTTAAGTACAAAACTTAAGTAAATGTATTTAGTTACTGTCCGCCTCTGTGGATTACTAAATATATTTCTATAACACTACTACAACTCCCCCCCAAAACACATGCACATTACAAAAATAAATAAATAAAAAAACTGGGGGGAAAGTATAAAAATAAAACTATTCAAAATATTATCAAAACCCTTATTAGTATATCAATGATACTAAAATAACTGGGTCTACAGGTGTTCGTCTTCATAATTTATTCAGCTGCGAATGTTTGTTCTCACAGTTTCACACGTGACTTTCCTTCTCTGTCTGATCCAAACCAGTTTGTGAATCACAAACGCTCAACAGATTGTGAAGGAGCCCTCTGGACACGGGACGGCATGAAAGAGCACTTCATCTCCAACAGGAAGACGAGTAATTACATAACGGCAAGGAGTCCGACGCTCACATCCACACAAGAGTGCCATTTCATCGCAATTACAGCCTCGTTTTTGGATCCCTGAAAATGAAAGATTACGAAGGACGGTGTGTGTGTGTGTATGTATGTATGTCTGTATGTGTGTGTGTGTGTGTGTGTGTGTGTACGTGTGTGTGTATGTGTGTGTGTGTGTGATTGTTTGTGTGTGTGTGTGTGTTAATGGACCGACTGGCTCGGTTGACCTCGCTGCAGGTGTGTGAACATCTCTGACGCTGCTGGGGTCAGTTAACGAGAGAAAGTGAAAAAGATAAAACACCAATAAAATAAACAAATAAAGCCAGTGTTTTCGACAGCTGCCAATACATCACTTAGCGTTTGCTGCTTTGACTTTTAGGGCGACAATCTGAAGCTGCCAAATGTGTAATTAGGACGTCTGATTTTAACGGACGGCCCGTTTAAACACAAGCTACGGTTGAAAGGTTAATTACAGCCGCAGCGCCAGACGTTTAGACCAAATCAATGTTTATTATGACGCAAAGCCAGTGGATTCTAATTAATGTGAAGTGTGTTCATCACGGCATTTTACTCCAACTATATGGTGAAAGAAGTGACTTTATAGCTTTCTCTGGCAATTTATGTTTGTTAAACACAATTAAATACCAAATAAAATAATATATTTGCTTTAAATAACTAACCATAAACAATTTGTGCATAAACACGCCTCTTAACCATGGAAAACATCTCGGTTACGTATGTAACCCTCGTTCCCTGAAGGAGGGAATGAAGACTTCACGTAGGTGACCAACGAATTGGGATCTCGCTTAGAGAGACCAGTCCACTTCAAGTGTAAACTAAACGAGCCAATGCACATTGGCATGCGATGATTGCATCCAGCTGCTGCTGATCACAGCGTGAGTTTAATTAGGCAGCAGATGCAGCGCATATTCAGTTTTTCTCTGAGGAGCAGAGCCGGTGAACCGGCCCCTCAGCGGTGGTACAGCAGCCGTGGCGACGGGTTGGGACGTCTCCATTCCCTCCTTCAGGGAACGAGGGTTAATGTGGCAAAACCGAGATGGTCCCTTTCAGTCGGTCACTCTCGACGTCACGTCGGTGACCAACGAATTGGGATCCCTACCAAAGCGCCATGGATGCTGCCCCTTCCAGTGTCCTTTTTGGTGTAGGCCGGGGCTCGCAACAAGAAGGCCAGTCACTGTTGTCATAGCACTACCACTCAGTGAGATTAGATAACACTGTGAAAATGTACCCATTCCACTTGGAACAGGAACATTGCAGAAGCCCCATCCTTCCCGAAGGAGGTTTCGGAAGCACTTACAGATATGGATAACCGTTTAGGTGCATATGGAAGATTATAGGTGATTATAACCCTCTTGGAAATGGTAGAAGTCTGCCGGGGAAACACAGGCTCTAAAGCTATACCTTGGACTTCACACATATGGAATCCACTTAGGTCTCTACATATGGAACCCAGGCCTCTACCGGATATCACGGATTCATCGAATGAGGGCCTGGCGCCGGACGTTCCGCTACGTCTGGCTGCCGAGGGGATGGAGGAGGTCGACATGGTCTACAGTACGGACACTCTGGAGCAGTTCTAGCAAGCCTACACTAATCCGGGGCCTCTCAGTGCCTCTACCAGTTTGAAGTGAGAACAGAAGAGGATACCGGCTCCACACGAAGGCTATAGAATCTAGCGAACATGTTGGTTGTCGGCCAGCCCGCAGCTCTACAAATATTTGCCAGCGAGGCGCCACGTGCCAGTGCCCAGGAGGATGCAACACTCTAGTTGAGTGAGCTCGCAACCTGAGCGGTCAGGGCACACCCTGTGCCTGATAAGCAAGGGTGATGGCATCCACTATCATGGGGGGCTCCAGTGGGGCCATCCCTCTGCTAGAGCGGCCTTCCCTCTTCTGGCCGCCTCCCTACCAACAAAGAGCTGTCTGAGCTCCTAAAGCTTTGCGTCCTTCTACGTAACCATCTCAAGGCTCGGACGGGCACAAAGCAAAGCTATGGCTGGTGCGGGTGCTACTCCGTGGGAGCGTTGCATGCTCCCGACACCTGATCCCAAAAGGGAGTGGTGGGAACCTTGGGCACATAGCCGGGCTGTGGCCTCAGGGTTACCTGGGAATCAGCAGGCCCAAGCTCTATGCACGAATCGTTGACTGAAAATGCGTGCAGGTCCCCTAACCTCTTGGTGGAGGCCAGTGCAAGCAGGAGCAGAATTTTAATTGAAAGAAACTTTGGCTCGACTGACTGCAAAGGCTCAAATTGTCCCTGCTGTAGTGTTTTTAGCACTAGAGACCAGTCCCAAGAGGGTATAGAGGGGGGCCGTGGAGGATTTAACCTTCTCACCCCCCTAAGGAACCTGATGACCAGGTCATGCTTCCCTACCGACTTCCCTTCCACGGGATCATGGTTAGCAGCAATCGCAGTGACATAGACTTTAAGGGTGGAGGGAGACAGCCTTCGCTCCAACCCTTGCTGCAAAAAGGAAAGCACGACACTGATTGCGCATTTCCAGGGGTCTTCTCGGTGAGAAGAACACCAATCAACGAACAGGTTCCACTTCAAAACGTAAGCGTGTCTCGTAGACGGTGCTCTCGCCGAAGTGGTGTCAACTGCCTCCTGGGTTAGGTCACCTAGAACCTCCGCGTCCCATCCAGGGACCAGACATGAAGTTTCCACAGGTCTGGACGCATAGCATAGCCGACATCTCCGGATCCGATTCAGGCGTTGCCACCATCCCGGAGGGTGGCAGCGCACCCGAATCTTCCTCTCCAGAGAGCTCTCCCTCCGATGCAGTGATCAACATCCGGTCGTCGGGAGGAGCACCAAAGGATACCACTGGTACGCTCTTTGAAGAGGGCCCAGCGTGTTCCTTTGGCGGCTCAACTGGTTGCAAAGCGCTAGAGGAGCGATGGCCCCCGAGGGTTGTTGTCTGAGGGGTTTGCCACCACTGTAACCTTCAGACCGCCTGTGCTACTGCCTGAAGTAGTCCACGCCTGGCTGACACCAGGATGAACACTAGATCGCGGCAGAGGCAACGGAGCTCCGCCCCCCTGGAGGAAATGGAGCCTGGCCCGCAGCTCCGAGATGGTCATCTTTCCCTCAATGGGAACATGACTCATCCGCGAACGCCACCTCAGCATGTTTAATGCCCAGACACGTGAGGCAGCGATCGTGACCATCACCCGGCGCCAGGTAACGACCGCATCCAGAAACGCACGGGTGAAACGGCATCTTTAAAAAGACGATCCATCGTCTTTACAAAGATCCACCCATGTAAGCTCTTTTAGAGAAAAAGGCTCTTTCAGGGAAATGCTCTTTTACGTGCTGAGATGCACAGGGGAGATGGCCGCTTTCAGCACGACAGGGGGGTAGTGCAGCATGAAGTGCGCAACCCACTCGACACAGGAACGACCACCGCTGAAGCGCCGTCCACCAACACAAGAATCTCCTGAGAGCGCGCTAGACTCGTCACACATGAAGCAGTTTGGTAGGAGCAGAACGATGTTGTCGCTCGGCTCCGAAGCGAAAAGCTGGTATGCATTGCACCGGCTGCCTTTTTATGCTCACGCTGTTATGATTGGATGCAATCATTGCATGTCAATTGGGGGGGGAGGGGGGGGGAGGGAGGGGGGGGGGGGGGGGGGGGGGGGGGGGGGGGGGGGGGGGGGGGGGGGGGGGGGGGGGGGGGGGGGGGGGGGGGGGGAGGGAGGGGGGGGGGGGGGGGGGGGGGGGGGGGGGGGGGGGGGGGGGGGGGGGGGGGGGGGGGGGGGGGGGGGGGGGTGCCATTAGCTTCTGATAGTTTACACTCGAAGTGACGGGTCTCTCTAAGCGAGATCGAAAAAAAAAAAAACCCCAATTCATCGGTCACTGACGTGACGTCGAGAGCGACTGAAAAGGAACTGCAACCTGTTTACAATAAGTGATTTTCTTCATCACTATTTTTGTTTATTTTATTAAAAATCTAAAACAAAATCTTGTAGATGTGCACCTATTATGATTATTAAACTAACATTTTAACATAGCTAAAACTAAAATTTTTATTACTTGAAATAAAATATACATTAACTGATAAAAGTAAAACATCGCATTCGCATTTTCAGTTAATTTAACTACTAAAATAACTAAAACCGAAATTTTAAATAAACTATACTGAAATATTTAAAAACAACAAAAACCAATAAAAATGGCGAACACACACAATAAAATTACTAGAACGAAAACAGAAAATAAAATCAAATTCAAACTCTTAAATAAAAAAATTTAATAGTATCTCAATGATACTAAAATAAAACTGATTCCAAACTATATGGCGAATGGAGCAAATTTATAGCTTTCTCTATCAATTTATATTTCAAAAACACAATTATACACCAAATAAAATTATATATTTGCTGTAAATAAAGGGTAAATAAAAGTAAACAACTCAAGTCAAGTCAAGTCTGCTTTATTGTTAACTTTTAGCTAGTTGAATCTCTCATTTTAATTTAGTTTAACTTGATGTACTAAAATAATTTTTTAAGTGTTTATGATTAAAACATTATTTAAAATTACAATGAAAAAACGGAAAATACTGAAATAAAAATATTCAAAATATTGATGAAATTATACTAAATTATACTAAAATAACACAGACGCCAGCAAGGTCAAATTAATTCATTAAACCTATTTAAATGTAGAATTTGTATAAACATATTTTCAGAATCATTCTTGTTTTCGCTCATCACGTTACAGCAAGAGGAGAAACTGAACAAAATCAATGCTCATAATTGCATTTAAAAATGAAAACATTTATAGCTACTGCAGTGTTCAGCGTTACTAACACACAGATGAACAAACTGGAGACTCGAACGCTCAGCAGCACTTCTGATCTTTCTCTTTCATAATAACCCATGCAGCGTCCTTCTGCAGGAGAATTACACAACATCCATCCAGACCTATTTAACTGCATGATGGATGCGTCCCATCAAACGCAGCCCAAACTCTCTGACCTTTCCATTCAGCTGAGGGTTGCACGCGATTGCAGCAGGTATGACGACAGGATAGTGCTTTAGTTTTTAACACGGGTTTGTTCGGATCAAACTCTTTCAGCTCTCTGACTATTTGAGCTCATAATGGGAACAAACACTGGGTATTATATTTGCAAATGCACACATTTGTACACATGCAGACCAAAATGCTCGGCTTTCACATCAAACTATTAAGATGCAGCATTTATTTAATCTACAGAGGGAATTAAAGCAGAGTTTTCTTAATCAGTATTTTTTGTTTTGTTAAAAATCCACAATAAAGTCACTTCATGATTATTGAACTAATTAAAACCATAAAAAACATTTTTATGTTACTTATTTTATTAATAAAATAAACTTAATTGATAGTAAATTAAAACAATAACTAAGAATCACCAAGTAACACATTGCATTAAACATGAAATTTTGAAGTAGAAATACTAAAACAGTATATTCTTGTAAAATGTACTTCAATAATTTTGATTTACAACTTTGAAAAATAATTTTCTTACAGTGCACTATATAAATACTACTAATATAACAGTGCTGAGAACCTCTCGTAAAAGTAGACGTGATTTCTGGGACGTCTCTTTAGACTAAAAGTCATTTAGCGAGAATCTGCTGGCTTTGACCTCAGCGTGACTCCGTCCCGTCCTTGTTTTCCTGCGTTTCGTGATGCTGTATTACGAATCTGTGTGTAAACACACAGGTGGAGTGTTCGGGCCGCACAGGGACATCTCAAACTTACTGTATAACTACAGAGGGAATCTCATATATTCAGACAAGAGAGGTTGTGTTGACCCGATCGAGTTATTAATGAGCGCGGACACACACTGTAAAGGTGAGCCTCTTCATCAAAGGGAACGTCACCCCTCCCTTCGCTTTGGAGCCTGTCCAGAAATGACAAAAACATCCGTCCGAGGAGTTGGTGGAATTACTGAATTAGCATCGCCTTCAAGTTTCGCCCCGTCCCCGAAACTCCCCCCTCGCCGTCTGTCACACGCGTGGGATTATTATTCATTAGAGCGTGGCGTTCGGCAAGACTGCTGACACCCGCTCTCTACCCACACTGCACCGGGTCACTGAGTGCCGTCCCCACGGTAAGCAGGTACAGACACGCGGGCCATCTGCTTATCAAACGCTGACATGTCACAAACCACTGGATAGAAACACACACAAACACACACCTGTTAGTGCTCAGACTGAGACTTAAAGGGATAGTTCACCCAAAAAAGAAAATTACCTCATGATTTACTCACTGTCAAGCCATCCAAGCTGTATATGACATTCATCTTTCAGACGAATCCAATCGGAGTTATATTAAAAAACGTCCTGGCTCTTCCAAGCTTTATAATGGAAGTGAATGGGTGTTGAGATTTTGAAGCCCAAAAAAGTGCTTCCATCCATTATAAAAAGTGCTCCATGTGGATCCAGGGGGCGAATAAAGGCCTTTTGAAGTGAATCAATGCTTTTGTGTGAGAAAAATATCCTTATTTAAAACGTATGCTATGCCTAAGTCATCCGCCAGAATGAACACGCGTACGACAGCTAGCGGAAGCTAGAGATTACGGTTTGTAAAGTTTTAAATATCGATATTTATCTTACACAAATGCATCGATTTCATGATTTTTAAGTTGTCACAAAAATGTATCACAAACACCTCAAATCATAAACATAAATATAAAAGATAAACGTAAATAAGAGCAATGTAAAATATCTATATGAATATATATTTTTGTGTACATTTTAGTAGAATTGATACTGGTTTTTTTTTATTAAAAATGCATTATATTGTATTTTTATATTTTATATTTTCATTTAAATTTTTAGTCATTTTGTTGTGTCATTTTTTATTTGTTTTTATTTTATTTTTAGTATTTTTAGTAGTTAAAGTAAACTAAAATGAGAAATGTTTGATTAAATTAAGGATCTTGTGTCAGTTTTTCACTTTCATCTTTTCTCAATGCAGCCAGTTTATCTTAAAGTCCACAATTACTCATTTTCATCCTTGTTACGGTTAAGATTACAAAATTAGTATTATTTTGTTTAATGAATACACATTTAATCATGTTTCAATTATGTCAGAAAAATCCATCACAAACTGCTGAAATCTAACACTTTGTTGTTACATTATAAAAACTGTAATTTTATATATTTTCTTTTTTGTTTGAATTGAAACGTCACAGTTTTTGGTTGATTTGGCTCATCTATGTCAAAAAAAGCACCTTATGTTATCATTGTGTTTGGTGTGTGACACTCAATGCATTTCTGCAGCCCAAAAATACAAATAATCTAAATCTTGTACTTTTAATGTACTGATGCTCATGAACAAAAACATGACGACAAGTCAGAGTTTGATTAATTGGTTTGCATAAGCAAAGTTCAAACTTATCATTCAGTCAGAATTAAAACTATAGCAAAGCATGTCTCATTAAAAATGAACTATTGCACCCTATGTGTGTGTTGATCATGTGGTCAATTTAGCAAAACACTAACAAAATCTCTTTCAAGTGTTCGAGTCGCTCCCTATGTAGTGCACTTCAAATCCGTCACTCTAGGGATGTTCGTTTGCTGCCTTCCAGCTTTCCGTCAGGTCACTGCAATCGCTCTGATCTCTCTGCATTAATTGACTGACAATTAATTGCTGCAAACCGTCAGTAATAACGCTAATGGAGGGATCGCGAGTCTCGCCGTGGAATTAGTGCACTAATCTAATCTGGGAAGGGTGCATGACAAATGTGTCATTTATGCCGCCTCTCCTAAGGCACATGACGATCACACCTGATCAAACCAGAGACCCCGTTCACACCTGGATCCGGAGCGGCCCTCGCCGAGAGCCAGAAGCACCTGAGGACAGCAATTAGATTTATATCAGAATAATGATCGCATACCACTGTCATTAAACGCAAGCGCCTCGTTTGATCAATCCTCACTTCTTAGCGTGTCCCAGACGCCACTTCTGGTGTCGAAACAGCAACTTCAGTCTCGAAGACGAACAGCAGCATTTTTGGGATGTGTAAACACTGTCTCCTGTCCCAGGGATCAATGGAAACCTGTTTGGAAACAATTATTTCTATCATTCGGTTTTGTGCATTTAGTGTTTTTTTAGGTTGATTTTTCTCACCTCATTTTACAGGATTGTTCACCTTCATGAGACACAGAATAAAACATCATTGGCCAGAAAAAAACTAAAAATAAATAAATAAATAAAAACACTGAAAACATTGTTTACATTCATACCGCTCAGGGTTATTGTAATTCACTAAAATTGTAAAATATTTAAATGTAAAATGTATTCTAAAGGAAAATATTTTCATTATCTTAATATTAAATATATTAGAATGTATATATATAGATATATTATATAATAATCTAATATATATATAAAAAACTTAAACTTATTTTATTCCAGCTAGTTGCCAAGGCAATATTTCTAATTTCATTTATTGTAACCTGCTTTAAAGTTAGCAAAACAGAAAATAAAAAATGCAAATAAAATTATTAAACGTAGTAAGGTATATGTATTTATTAGTTAATTATTATTAAAAATTATCAAAACAATACAGACAAAAATTTAAAACATAAAAACTATTTATATATTTTCATTACCCAAAATAATATTGGACTTTAACTGAATTATATTTAATGTAGTTTAACTTAATGTACAAAAATGACCAAAACTTAAAAATAAAAATATAGACAAAAAAAGTAAAAATTTAACAAATTAATACAAAGACGGCAATATAAAAATAAAAATGCATCTAATAAGTATCTAATAGTTTATTAATATAATAGTATGATACTAAAATATCAAAGATGAACGGGAAATAATTCTTATTTAATTAGATTTTTAATGAAACAAGATTAAACAAGCCAATCAACACACGATTATGAATGAAGAAGTCTCAGTTGTCTTTGCAGGAACAAACAAGGAAACTATTTCTTTAATAACAGAATGGATTCATTCTGTATGTTTAAAGGATGATAAAATAACAAAAATTTGATAAAAAAAAAGACTAAATGAATTACATTTGACCATAAATCCCCTGCGAGACAGAGATGAGAGGCTAAAATACTCCAGGGGCCCGAGCCGCGAGGGTCAGTGTACTAATCGCGTCTCCCTGATGGAAATACATGTTCTTTATTTCTAATACTTTAATGAATTTTTAATCACGTCATTTGTAATTAAATGAACAGGGATAAGCGAGCAGCGGAGTCAGTGAGAGAGAGAGAGACAGAGAGAGAAAGAGAGATTACTGGACATGAGATTACGCTGCAAGCTGTAAAATCACCCTGTTTAGGACAGATTAACAATCTGCTTATTTAATGATGAAATGAAAGACTGAATTAACTAGACTAGATAAAACGCTATTTAATGAACTAGTTAGAAAGCGAAATATTTGATGTTTTGTTGGTTTACTTTGAGCCGTTTCAATTTATCTTCATCTGACAAAACCTCCTACTGCGGACATCATCTGGAAAACCTGGATAGATGATCAAAATAATGAACAATATAAAAAAAAAATTATAATATAAAAGAATATCAAATATTAAACCATAATTTCAGCTAGTTACAAGGCAATACTTCTCATATTCTCATTTTCATTTAATTTAACTTTATGTACTAAAATACTAAGGCTGACAAATAATCTAAAACAAATGAAAATTGTTTTAAACTTAGTAAAAAAGTTGATTATAATTCTAAAAATTTTATTTAAAAAATTAATAAATAAAAAAATTTCTATACACATTAAAACATTATAAACAAAAATGATATATATATATAGGTTCTAATCCATATGCATGTTATAATATTGTCACACCGCTGGACTGTCTGTGTGTGTGTTTTATGGGGGGGGGGGGGCTCATCCGTGTGCCTCTTGTTAATCATTTCATTTAGTTCAGGTGTGTCTTGTTAATTATCCTCGTTTCCCCGTGCTTTTAAGTCCCAGTCTGTGCTGTCTGTCTTTGTCGGATTTTATTATTAAACATATCATCAAATAATAACATAAAATTAAAAATAACACCCAAAACAACTCAAGCTAGCCTATAAGTGTTTGTAAACGCTCCATTTAATTATTACAATCATTCATACTCTATCAGAATCAAGTGTCCCTTTGGAATAATTGTTCTTTATTTCTTATTTTTATGGCTGAATTTGTTCGACTGATGGTGTTATGATGTGCATTCAGACAATAGAGGGTCTGAATGTTTGACCCCAAAGATCTGTATACAGATATATAACAGGATTATTGTGACCGATCCCCTGCCTGACCTCTGACCTCTGACCCAGACCGGGTCATTTCCAAAAACCCTGAAAACATCACTGTAACCTTCATCAGAACCGAGAGCACAGATCGGATTAAGTCAATAATTCTGAACAAATGAACGAGTGTTTGCCACAAACTCCCGGAAAGTTAGCGTGGCGTGTTTGTGGTGTGCGTGGTGTGTGTGTGTTTGTGTGGTGTGTGTGCGTGTGTGTGTGGTGTGGGTGTGTGTGTTGATCCGAGAGCTGCTGTGAGGATGTGCTGCTGTCCGCTCCAGTCTCTGCCAGATGAAATTAAGGCCCAATTATTGATAAATGAAGAGTACTTTTCACGGAAGCCATGCCTGAAGATACACTCTGCATCTGTCACATAGCAACACACACACACACACACACACGCACACACACGCACAGCTCACTCAAGTGTGACATCGCATCCTGTGCATTCATCATGCATCTGTAGGAGATCTGTGTGTGTGTGTGTGTGTGTGTGTGTGTGTGGTGAGAGAGTGTGTGGTGTGTGTGTGTGCGAGAGGTGTTTGTGTGTGTGTGCGGAGTGGGTTATTCGATCTTTGTTAGTCTGCAGTTCTTCTCATATTCCACTCTCTTCAGTATCTGATCAGAAATAACCACGTCTGTGAAAATCAATGACTGTCAGTTTATACGCTTCTTCATATGGTCAAACTAAGTGGGTTTATTAAAAGAAAACAAGTTATTTAAAGGAATAATTCATAAATGAAAATGTTGTCATTTACGCACCCTCATGTCACTCCAAGCCCATTTGACTTGATTTCTTCTGCAGAACACAAAAGTAGAGAAGTTTAACATAATATTTAGGCTGTTTTTATATGTTCAATAAAAGAAAAAACACTATAAAATATCATGGAAATACTATGTGAGGAACAGACCTATTTGAAGAAGGAATGAAACAGTTTTTTGAATATATTTCTGAGTGAAGCAGTTTTTTGTTTTTGTTTTTTGTGCAAGAAAAAAGTAAATAACACAATAAAATTATAAATGAAATAAATGCATACAAAAATTGTTTTTTTATAAATACATGTAAATAAATGGTTTGTTGTTGAAAGATATATATTTACATTTTTTTTTGTTTGAAAAATAAAAATATACAATTAAAAAATAAATGCATGCACAAATAATGGTTTGTTAAAAAAATTATATTAAAAAATAAATAATTGCATATACAAATTAGTGTTTAGAAATTAATTTAAATGAAAAAATACATGCACAAATGAATTGTTTTTTTGTTTAAATATTAAACTAAAAGATAAATAAATGCACGCTCATTCACAAGAGCGTTCTCAAGAGTATATTTAAAAAATAAATCCATGCACAAATAAATTTCTTTATAAAATTACATTTAAAAATAAATGCATACACAAATAAAAGTGTTGTTTAAAAAAATTAAATGCATGCACAAATGAATGTTTTAAAAAAAATTAATATTAAAATACATGCACAAATGTATTCACAGCTCATGGTAAGACTGATAACATGCATTACGAAAATAAATAGGGTTGATTTTGAACTTCATATCTTTCAAATCTTTGAAAGAACTTTTATGCTGTTTTTTTTTCAGGTAACTGCAGCACAGATTCACTCTTTTTAAACTTATCCCTGCATGAGCTGAACGACACAGAGACGTCCACAAACATCTCCCATAAGAACTACTGCACCCACAATCCCTTGCAAAGCCCTGACACCTAACCTGCCCTTTTGAGCAGAACGCTGAGAGCGAAACACCTGTCAGAAGGCCGCGGTGACGCCGCTCACACCCTCTTCAGCGTGTTAATTGAATGTCAGAGGAGCCTGATGTCAGGGCAAATTCATAAACAAAGCTCTACTTCTAAATCTTACGAGTGTTAGCTACAGTAAAAGCTACTTCTAAAAGGAATAAAAGCAGTACATACGACACTGTTGCCTTGAACAAATAACTTATAACAAATAACAAATAAATTCCGTCTAATTCATATAATATAGTTGAAAATCAGCTGCATTTAGTTCAATATTTTGCCCCAAAACACAAGACATAAATGCATAAAATGCTGCGTATAGGGACTTGAATGATCTGCTAAACTGTATCTTTTAGTGTTCAAATACACAAATATAGAATATACAGACCTGGTTTTGTATATTGCAAATAGTGTTGGCTCTGTGATGAATAGCTTTTGTTCCTCTTTTGTAAGTTGGTTTGGATAAAAGCGTCTGCTTTAATGTAAATGCAAATAAGTAAATGTTCAATTATTGTCTAAATTCACTTGCTTGTGAAAGTAGGAATGAATCTGCAACCTACCTCACTACTGTTAAAAAAAAGAATGAAAAAAAATTTAAAACTGAAAAAGAAAATAATAATAATAATGCATGCAAAACATAAATGGTTAAATGCACAAATAAATTGTTTTAAAAAATTTAATGAAAAATAAGTGCATGGACAAATAAATTGTTTAAAATAAAAAAAACTGATAAATAAAAAATAAACTAAATTTAAAAAATACCTAAGTGCAGGCACAAGTGATTTGTTTGTTGCTTAAAAAACATTAATAAAATAAGTAAAATGCATGCACCCGTAAACTATTCACAATAAAACTAGTAAAATGCATTATTAAAATCTATAACTTATTATTCAGTCAACTTCTCTTCCGCCATGCCTTTCAAATCTTTGAACTTTTATGCTGGTGTTTTTTCAGGTAAACCATTGTAAATGTAAATGCATAAATGATCAATTATTGCCTAAATTCACTTGGCTGTGATACTAGAAACAAACTTTACAAGCATTAAAATGCAGGCATCAATGAATGGACAAGGCATTTTAAGCACATGCATTGCATTATGACACATTTCAGAACATAACTGAGCTACAATCACATGCGTTAGAGTATGTGTTGGGTCTAAGCTGCATCCGCAATACAATGCAACTTACAAACAGCAAGGTAAGTTTAAAAAACAGATGATCTACTGAAAATACAGTTGTTACTTCAGTGACACACGTGTGCTTTCCACCAGCATGTACCTGCAATGAAACACTATCCTGAACCAATTTTTATGGGTTGATAAATGACAGGAGGTAATTTAGCTGAGGATATCACATCACAGGAGAACTAGACCGGACTCTGTCGGACTCAAAGTGTAATTTGTGTGCTCTGGATGAGCCGCTATCAGAGGTGGAAAAGAAATACGGACACGCTGTCAGACGCCAGAGCGCGTTCAACGATAAAAGCATCACACTGTTTCTGTAATCCAGAGTTCTGGATCGCACCAGAAGTCACGCCACTCGCTCAGACAGACCACCATTTATCCTCTTTCCTTCTTATTCTGCTGTCTGTTCGCTTTATGATCTGGCCTTATTTTGAAGTTAAATATGAGACCGTTCAGATTAGAGTAGAAAAAGCCGCCCCGCTCATATTTCACCCTGAAACAAACAAGAAATTATATTTTCATAAAAAAATTTTTTTTTACATTACTTTGCATTTACATTATGAATTATGCTACGTTCACTGTATTGAAAACTCACTGTATTATGTAGAGTAGAGTATGGGCTTGAGAGAGGGTGATTACCTGCATCTGATACAGCATTCATTCTTCAGCTCAATCTCATATTCACAATAAAACATGAGTAAAGTTCGCAAACGAACTTTGAAGTTGGCTTGAAAAAGCCTTGTCTGAAAGTTTGAAGCAGTTGTAATAGCTTGAAGTTTGAGTTTAGATAGATAGATGTTGATAGCATGATTTACCTTGTTGTTAGCATGTTGCTAGCATGATCCGCAAGTTACTAGCATGTTGCTAGCATGTTTTTAAAATGATTACCATGGTGCTAGCATGATTACCAAGTTACTAGCATGTTTTAACATGATTAACATGTTGGTAGCATGTTTCTAACAGGTTGCTAGCATGTTTTAAAAGATTAACCTGGTGGCTATCTGAATTAATTACCAAGTTACTATCAGTTTTTTAAAAACCATGATTAACATGATTAGCATGTAGTTAGCATGTTGCTAGCATGTTTTTAAAATGATTAACATGTTGGTAGCATGTTACCTGCATGTTTTTAGCATGATTAGCAATTTGTTAGCATGGTTATCATTTTGCTAACATGTTTTATTATGTTGCTAGCATGATTTAGCATGTTGTCCTAGGATAGTCGTTAAGCTTTGCTAGTGATAGACAGCTTAAACACTCTATGAGGTCTTATGTACAAAAGTTTGACCTCTCATGAAGTCCTAATGGGAGTTGTCATAGTTTTGTCGTCCCTGTTTTAACAAAAATCGTAAAGTCTGACTCATTGAAAAGATATATCAAACCCAGTCAGACCATTCCTAGGTCTGACGCCAAGTTGGTGGTTGTGAGCTGAAATCTCTATGAGAGATACATTTTAAAATTTATCCTCAAAGAAGAAGAAGAAGAAGAAGAAGCTTAAATAGCTTTTTCAAGCCAACTCAATAAAACATGAGTCTGAATGTCAACTGAATGTCAATCTTTCATCTGTTAAGGGTGATTTGTAATGACAGCGCTGCTCACTGCATTTGTCGGCTACGTCTTACAAAGTGTTGTTGAAAGTAAAAATAACTTCATTGTTTACAACCCTGTTTCAGTCTCTTTCAATAGAAAAGTATTTACTGCAGACTCACTCAGAAAAACTAATGGAGGAATAATGTCACTAAAATCACCATCACGACATCACACACTGTTATTCCCAGAGATATTACTCCTATTTTTAATATTAACTATATACAGTGTGTACGGAAAGTATTCAGAACCCCTTAAATTTTTCTCTCTTTGTTATATTGCAGCCACTTGCTAAAATCTTTAAGTTAATTTTTTTTCCTCATTAATGTGCACAGCACCCCATATTGACAGAAAACACAGAATTGTTGACATTTTTTTAGATTTATTAAAAAAGAAAAACTGATATTTCACATGGTCCTAAGTATTCAGACCTTTGCTCAGTATTTAGTAGAAGCTCCTTTTTGATCTAATACAGCCATGAGTCTTTTTGTGAAGATGCAACCAGTTTTCACACCTGGATTTGGGAGTTCTCTGCCATTCCTCCTTGCAGATCCTCTTTAGTTCTGTCAGGTTGGATGGTAAATGTTGGTGGATAGCCATTTTTAGGTCTCTCCAGAGATCCTCAATTGGGTTTAAGTCAGGGCTCTGGCTGGCCATTCAAGAACAGTCACAGAGTTGTTGTGAAGCCACTCTTTTGTTATTTTAGCTGTGTGCTTAGGGTATTTGTCTTGTTGGAAGGTAAACCTTCGGTTCAGTCTGAGGTCCTGAGCACTCTGGAAGGTTTTCGTCCAGGATATCCCTGTACCTTGGCCGCCTATGATCTTTTCCCTCGATTGCAACCAGTCGTCCTGTCCCATGAGCTGAAAAACACCCCCCCCCACACGCATGTGCGGCCCCCACCAGGCTTTCCACTTTTGGGACTGAAGTTGGCAGGTGATGACTGCCCCTGGTTTCCCCCCCCCTCCGCCACACATACCGCTTTAGAATTAAGGCCCAAAAAGTTCTATCTTGGTCCCCTACAGACCAGAGAATCTTCTTTCTCACCATCTTGGAGTCCTTCGGTTGTTTTTTTTAGCAGACTTTCATGTGTCTTGCACTGAGGAGGCTTCCGTCGGGCCATTCTGCCATAAAGCCCCGACTGGTGGAGGGCTGCAGTGATGGTTGACTTTTCTACAACTTTCTCCCATCTCCCGACTGCATCTCTGGCGCTCAGGCACAGTGATCTTTGGATCTCTTACATCTCTCACCAAGGCTCTTCTCCCCCGATAGATCAGTTTGGCCGGATGGCCAGCTCTAGGAAGGGTTCTGGTTATCCCAAACGTCTTCCATTTAAGGATTATGGAGGCCAGCTGTGCTCTTTAGGAACCTTAGGAGCAAATTTTTTTGTAACCTTGGGCCCGATCTTTGCCTATGCCACAATCTTTCTCTGAGCTCTTCAGGCCCGTTCCTTTGACTCATGATTCTCATTTGCGTCTGACATGCCTGTGGCTGTAAGGTCTTACATGACAGTTGTGTGGCTTCCTAATCAATTTCCAATCAGTATATCAAAACACAAGCTGGACTCAAAGGAGGTGTAGCCATCTACCAAGTATTATCAGAAGAAACTGGACAGCCCCTGAGTTAATATATAGTTGTCACAGCAAAGTGGTCTGAATACTTAGGACCATGTGATATTTTCAGTTTTTCTTTTTAATAAATCTGCAAAAATGTCAACAAATTTGTGTTTTTCTGTCAATATGGGGTGATTTGTGTACATTAATGAGGAAAAAAAAGAACTTAAATGATTTTAGCAAATGGCTGCAATGTAACAAAGACTGAAAAATTTAAGGGGGGCTGAATACTTTCCGTACCCACTGTAATATAAAATACACAACAATGCCATTATAAAAGTTGATAGGCAATTCAGTCAAAAGTACAAAGGCAGCGCTCTGAAATACAGCATTAAAGTTACATAAAATATAAAGTTATGAGACTTTGCCCTAAGCCAAAACAATTATACGTGTTCTTATATAGAATAATGATGCTATATAGATACTATATAATAGATAATATCTATATTTAATATATATGATATATAAATACCCAAATGTGACTTTGTAGGCTACAAATATTGTTGACTTTTTGACAAATTGCTTTGCTCCTCTTTTGTAAGTTGCTTGAATAAAACGTCTGCCACATGCAATGAATAACCATAAATGTTGGAAATTATTGAAGTAGGAATGAATTTGCAACCTACTTACTACTGTCTATCATATCGGAAGTTCAAATAAATACATGCACAAATGGTTTGTTTGTTGTTATGAAAAATATAAAATAAATACATAATGCACAAAATACTGTGCCTAATACGGTCTATTAAAATGCATAGGAAATAAATAGCTTTTAAAATCGTTTGAAATACCGTTTGCTGATGCAAAAAACTGCTGATCGTTTTTCAGGTACAAACCGTGTAAGTATATATATATATATAATAAAAGTGTTCCCTTTATTCAGTTCCATCACACAGAGGCACAAGGCAACATTACACATCTCAAAGCATGCAAAACAGAACAACGGCAACAACAAAAAAATGCAAAATGAATACAAACACGTATCTAAAAAATAAAATAAAAAATAACAGGATAAAACAAGTTTTATACCTACATATTATCTATATAGTACAGTGGGTACGGAAAGTATTCAAACCCCCTTAAATTTTCCACTCTTTGTTATATTGCAGCCATTTGCTAAAATCATTTAAGTAATTTTTTTTTTCTCATTAATGTACACACAGCACCCAATAGTGACAGAAAAACACAGAATTGTTGACATTGTTGCAGATTTATTAAAAAAAGAAAAACTGAAATACCACATGGTCCTAAGTATTCAGACCCTTTGCTGTGACTCTCATATATTTAACTCATGTGCTGTCCATTTCTTCTGATCATCCTTGAGATGGTTTACACCTTCATTTGAGTCCAGCTGTGTTTTGATTATACTGATTGGACTTGATTTGGAAAGCCACACACCTGTCTATATAATACCTTACAGCTCACAGTGCATGTCAGAGCAAATGAGAATCATGAGGTCAAAGAACCTGCCTGAAGAGCTCAGAGACAGAATTGTGGCCAGGTACAGATCTGGCCAAGGTTACAAAAAAATTAACTTAAGGTTCCTAAGAGCACAGTGACCTCCATAATCCATAAATGGAAGACGTTTTGGGACGACCAGAACCCTTCCTAGAGCCGGCCGTCCAGCCAAACTGAGCTATCGCGGGAGAAGAGCCTTGGTGAGAGAGTTAAAGAAGAACCCAAAGATCACTGTGACTGAACTCCAGAGATGCAGTCGGGAGATGGGAAAAAGTTGTAGAAAGTCAACATCACTGCAGCCCTCCACCAGTCGGAGCTTTATGGCAGAGTGGCCCGACGGAAGCCTCTCCCTCCCACTCGGTGGCAAAGAACACACGAAGCCCCGATGGAGTTTCTAAAACACACCCAAAGGACTCCAGATGTGATAACTTCAGATTCTCTGGTCTGATGATAACCAAGATAGAACTTTATGCCTTAAATTCTAAAGCGGTCTGGGGTGGATAACCCAGGCACTAGCTCATCCCGCTGTCCAATACAGTCCCAACAGTGAAGTTTGGTGGTGGCAGCATCATGCTGTGGGGTGTTTTTCAGCTGCAGGGACAGGACGACTGTTTGCAATCGAGGGAAAGATGAATGTGGCCTAGTACAGGGATATCCTGGACGAAAACTTCTCCAGAGTGCTCAGGACCTCAAACTGGGCCGAAGGTTTACCTTCCAACAAAACAATGACCCTAAGCACACAGCTAAAATAATGAAGGAGTGTCTTCACAACAACTCTGTGACTGTTCTTGAATTGCCCAGCCAGAGCCCTGACTTAAACCCAATTTGAGCATCTCTGGAGAGACCTAAAAAGTGGCTGTCCACCATCGTTTACCATCCAACCTTACAGAACTGGAGAGGATCTGCAATGAGTAATGGCAGAGGATCCCCAAATCCAGGTGTGAAAATCCAGGTTTTTCCCAAAAAGACTCATGGCTGTATTATATCAAAAGTGTGCTTCTACTAAATACTGAGCAATGTGTATACTTATGACCATGTGATATTTCAGTTTTTTTTCTTTTTTAATAAATCTGCAAAATGTCAACAATTCTGTTTTTCTGCCAATATGGGGTGCTGTGTGTACATTAAAGAGAAAAAAATTACTTAATCATTTTAGCAATGGCTGACCATCTAACAAGAGTGAAAAATTTAGAGGGGGTCTGAATACTTTCCGTACCCACTGTATATGCATGCATGTATGTATGCATATATGTCCAATTATTGTCTACATTCACTTGGATGAGATGCAAACAAAGAAAAAACAAACAAACATTACATACCTGCACAGTTTGAGACATTGTTGAGATCTCCTGTGAAGCTCTAGAGGAAGCATGTGAAATTATTAGTCTTTTTCTCCGGAGAAACATCAGAGAAGCTCTCATTGCTGTCTAAGAGAAACATTGACAATTGAATATTAAAGTAAAAAAACAAGAAAGAATAAAAATGAAACTCACTAACTGAAAATGTAGCATCATGAATCTAGGAGTCAAATCAAATTGGCAAATTTACAACCTGACATTACATTTTTGAATAAAGAAAACCCAGTTTAAACAAGTCCAAATGACAGAAAGTTTTGCAACAAGTTCAATGTATGGAAATAAAGATGAAAACGGTGGCAATGCAAAAGCAAGCTAAACTGAAATGATTTGTGTGATTCCGCACTCGTGCATGTGTATGTTTCAGTGTGTATCTGGGAGAAGGCCTCACCAGCTTTCTAATAATAACCACACGGCGCTAACTAATACTTAAGATACATTAATAGACTATAATATTCCCTTGCATTATAATCCTTTGTAGTGGTGGATATGGGCATCCAGAGGCAGTTTTCCTTTAAATAAGTTTTTTTTTGGTGTAATATATGTTGCGAGGGAAAGGCTTGTAATCTGCTTTGAAATATGGGCCTGCCATAAACCACGATCACCAAGCGCTGCTATGATGCTGATGAAAAGAGGCCATGCAGTCCGCTTCTGTTCACACTCTCAGCCCTGGATCTGTTTTCAGTTTCGGGGTAGAAACCGAACGACTTCTGGAGGAACTCTAGAAATAAACATTTTCAAGAGCTGGAATCGATCAACGATGCAATGATCCCTGTACTTTTACTGCGATGTGTTCAGTTCACATTTATTCGTTCACTAGTGATCTAAAACAAACCAATCTTTCTATAATAAAACAGGGCGTTTACAATTGCCAACACCGCGGTTTTAAAGTCGTGAGAAAACGAAGTAGCGAATATATTTTCTTCTGCATTCAAATGACATTCGAGATTATCGGATTATCCAAAGGTGGGCAGGGAGACGTGGTTCTGTGCATGGCTTGCTGGTTGGATGTTGAGATGTGGGCGTGGCACTTAAAAACAGAGGCGGGACTGAACTTGAGGCGGTGTTTAAGCGGGCGAAATGATTGGCTAAATCCTGCATATGTCAATAAAGAGAAGACTGTTGTTCCACTGGAAGGTCCAGTAATGAGATTTTGATTAAACACTACAAGGTAAATGAAACATGCATGGATGAATTGTTCACAATAAGATCTACACGAGAACATATTAAATATGTAATAAATATTACTATTAATTTTTTTTAATATTTTATCAGCATTTAAGACAAGAAAATCATGCAGGATTGACCCCACTCTATATATATATAGATAATAAATAAATGGTTTTTGATTAGTCCTGTCATTCGATTAAAAAACCTTACTAATTAATCGCACATGTAGCTATATATAAATATTACAAAAATATTGGTCAGTTCTATTACTTACTTTTCTTCTCTTAGTATTAAATTAATTAGGATACCACTACCAATATTAATACTACTAAAATTGTTTTTAATATTTTACCAGTATATCAAGAGAAGTCAATCTACTTTATAATAGGTCTGACCAATATATTTTGTTAAAATAAATAAATACGATTCATCTTTGAGTAGTACGAGCCTGCAGTGTTAGTGTGACGACATTGGCCCTGATAATCCCTCAGCGTTCTGACGATCAGAACACAACGAACACAGCGTTAATTAATCTCTGGATTTATTCTGAAGCTGCACGGCAACAAGCCTCATAAATCAGGAATGATTTCCCTGTCGCTGGAGCTGCGGAGAGAGAGCCGTGCAGGTGGGTGGGTGTGTGTGTGTGTGTGTGGGTGGGTGTGTGTGTGGGTGTGTGTGTTTGTGTGGTGTGTGCGTGTGTGTGTGTGTGTTGTTGGTGTGTGTTTGTGGTTGGTTGGTGTGTTGTTGTGTGTGTGTGTGAAGATGATGCATCGTAATACACGCTCAACTGTGATCCGACTATGTAACAAACATCAATCAAACAACACCATGTTCATTTCCACCTTCTTTATCAAAAACAAAGATGACTTACTGTTTGCAGAGGAGCGGGAGCAGAAATCCCTGTGCACAGGGAAAAAGTTTGCTGCAATTCTTCAACTAAAACTTTTGAGGTGCAGAAATTTTAGGCCTGCGCAACTACAAACTACGACTCTCCACCCAGATTTCGTAAGTTTTAATAAATAAAGAGTATTTATATAAAGGGTGTTCAGACTTTAATAAGCTCTAATCAATAACCTGATTGTTTACACAGAAGGAAACATAAGAAACAATTAATATGGCTTACATTAAAAAAAATATTTGTAATATTTCACAAGTATATTAGGACAAGAAAATGTACTTTGTAGCAGGACTGACCCATATATTTTGTAAATAAATAAAAAGATTTCAATATTTTACCAGTATATTAAGGCAAGAAAATTTACTTTATAAGGCAAGGCAAGTTTATTTATATAGCACATTTCATACACAATGGTAATTCAAAGTGCTTTACATAAATAAATAAATAATAATAATAACAACAAATAATCCCAAAAAAAAAAAACTTTGAAAATGATTTAAAAATGTATTTAAAAGGTTTAAAATGAATTTAAAACAGTTTAAGAATAGAAAATGATTATACATAAATATAGTGCAATCAGTTCGGACCTCGCACAGTGCTCATTCAATAAATGCACAGCTAACAGATGAGTTTTGAGTCTGCATTTAATTGTGACTAATGTTTTAGCACATCTGATTTTTTCTGGAAGCTGGTTCCAACTGCGGGTGGCATGATAACTGAAAGCACATTCCCCTTGTTTTGTGTGAACCCTTGGTATTTCTAACTGACTCGATCCTAATGATCTGAGTGGTCTGTTAGGTTTATATTCAGTGAGCATATCTGCTATAAATTTAGGTCCTAGGCCATTGAGTGATATACAAACGAGTAAAAGTACTTTAAAATCAAACCTAAATATAACTGGAAGCCAGTGTAAGGACCTGAGGACTGGTGTAATATGCTCAGATTTTCTGGTTCTTGTCAGAATTCTGGCAGCAGTGTTCTGGATTAGCTGCAGCTGTCTAATGGTCTTCTTGGGAAGGCCGGTGAGGAGACCATTACAATAGTCCACCCTGCTGCTGATAAAGCCATGAACAAGTTTCTCCAAGTCTTGACTGAAAACAAAACATCTAATTCTTACAATGCTTTTTAGATAATAGTATGCTGATTTAGTTACAGCTTAGACATGACTACTGAAACTAAGGTCTGTCTCTCCAGATCACACCAGATCCTGACTGATTTCTATTTGTTGCCACCTAGATCACGTAATGCAGTCACCTTGAAACTCTTCAATCTTTGTTTCAAATGCAATGACCTTCAGTTTGTCCTCCTTGTTTAACGAAGAAAGTTTTGGCACATCCACGGTTAATTTCAATCATGCATGGCGAGGGAGTCAATGTGGCTGTAGTCCCTTTGCGAGATAAGGCTAGGAAATCTGGGTGATCATAGCATAGCGTGATTTGGTTCTTATCTCATTATTGACTTAGTGGGAGCAGATACAGGTTAACAAGAGCGATGCAGAATTGAGGCCTGGTGGGACCCGCATGGTCCCTTGACGACACTAGACTCTAAGTATGACCTGAACCAATTGAGAACCACCCCAGAAAGCCCGACCCAGTTTTCCAGTCTGTCTAGTAGTATGTTATGATCGACAGTATCACACGCAGCACTGAGATCTAGTAGTACCAGCACTGATAGTTTGCCAGAATCAGAATTTAAGCGGATATCATTTATTATCTTAATGAGCGCTGTCTCTGTGCTGTGATGCGGTCGAGAACCAGATTGAAAATTGTCCAGGTATCCCTTTGAGTTTAAGTATTTGTTCAGCTGATTAAAAACTAACTTTTCAATAATCTTGCCTGTAAAAGGAATATTTGATATTGGTCTATAATTGCTCAAAATGGTGTAATCAAGATTGCTCTTTTTTTCAGAAGGGGTTTAACAACTGCGGTTTTCAGGGAGTTTGGAAACGTCCCAGAAATGAAGTGAGGCGTTCACCACTTCTAAGAGATCTGCTTCCAAACAGTTAAACACACTTTTGAAAAAATATGTGGGAAGTGTGTTAAGATAGCAGGTTGACGATTTTAGGTGCTGTGCTATTTCTTCCAAAATTTTGCTACCAATTTCTTCAAAAGCAGACATAGTATCTTCTTTTTGATATTGCAGTCGGATCTGTCTGACCTCTGCATAACTTGAGGGTGTGCTAATTGCCTTTCTGATATTATTGATCTTTTCAGAAAAGAAGAAAGCAAACTCGTTGCATTTGTTGTCGGAGAGCATTTCACTGGGAATCTGGCTTGGGGGGGTTTGTCAGTCTCGCAACAGTAGCAAAAAGAGTGTGAGTGTTGTTTAAGTTACTGTTTATTAGGTTTGAGAAGAAAGTCCGTCTAACAAGATTGACCTATATTTTGTAATAAATAAATAAATAATAGTTCAATATGTTTGCAACAAATAAATGTATTTATTTATATTTACTATATATTAGCAAGAAAGTACATTTCATATAAAAGGATTGGCCCATAAATCTTGTACTTAGAAAATAGTTGTTAACGTATATGCATGCTAATGTTAAATCACTAATTCTCCGTCTATTTTAATTGCATTTAAGCATTTAATTGGATTTTGTGGAAGGTAAACTGTGCGGTAAAATGCTGAACAGACTTCATGAGATGCACTTTCTGCACAGAAATAACTCGTGGTCATCCTGCGTCTGTTTAATATTCAGCGCGGCACGTTTGCGTGAAGAGGCTTCACTGCTCCTCTGCCACCGTCAAGAGCTCTTCTCCACTTCCCTTATTAGTGCGCTGCTTTGTAGTGTGCACTGCTTCATGCCACATGCCATTATGAGCTTTCTTTGATCCCGGCCTGCTTTCATCATTAAGGGTGTCCATATAAGAGCCGTTACGAGACGAGCTGATCTTCTTCTCAATTCAGATCTATTAAATGAACCGACATCATTCAGACTGATTCCGTCAAACTGCCGAGATGTTTTGTCAACCTCATTTCTAAAGTTCCGTGAGTTGATTAATTATATAGATATCATATATATCATATATATTATGTATAGATAAAAAAAAAAATTTTTTAAATAAAACAATCAAATAAACACTTACTAAATGTGACTTAAAAAGCTATAATTTAACATAAACTTTAAAAATTTAAATAAAACATCCAATAAATAAAACACAAAATGTTAAAGGGGTCCTATGATGCGATTTTCTAATTGTTTCCTTTCTCTTTGAAGTGTTACCAGCTCTTGGTGCATAAAGAAGATCTGTACTGTAAAGTTGCAAAGACTAAAGTCTCAATCCAAAGAGATATTCTTCATAAAAATTCAGAGTCAGCCACGCCTACCTAAAACAACTCGTTCTAACACACCCCCACATATCAACCTCACTGTGGAAATATTTGCATAATGCCACCCAAATGTTCACACAAAGAAGAATGGCGTACTGTTCATTCTCGCTGTAGTATTGGTTGCTAGCCGCCGCCCATTTCGTGAAGACCGCTGTTGTTTTTGAAAGCGAAACTACTTTGTTTGGTCTCCAAAAGAGGACGATATCTGCTTCGTCATGCCTGAGCTGATCCGTGCTGGTCGCTGAGGAAATACATCAACTTTGCTCTGTGGATCGCCGGATTGGCTTTCAACGTGGACGAAGCGAAGTCCAGCCCGGAGTCATCATGTGGTTGCCGCAAGCCCTCCAGACGCTCCTTCATCGAACCCGCCGCCTCTGCTCACTCTCGCCGCCGTGTGTGACACTGTGTTTCGTTGCGAAAATACTTTGTTTGGCCTTCCAGAAATGGACACGACTAGATCAGTGGTTAAGTTGTATTTACAACACTGTTCCAGAACAGTTTAACCCAAATATTGAGATGTGTGCAGCAAATTTTATTGAGGACTGTTTCCTGATTCTGGTAGATTAGACTACAATGCCATCTGTTCTGACTCACAGACTTTAAGTACGTTTTCATATTTAAAAAATTTACCACTGACTATTCAAACATGAGTTTTGAGCAGTGTAAAGTAGCGCTTGTTTTTTGTCATTTCTCCGATCACAAATGCACACATTGTTTTATGTTTACGCGGCGCGATGCAACGATTAAAAGACTGTATAAGTCATTATAATCCATATTTATGTCCTCACTGGTTGCAACGAATGCCTCGTTTATAATGGTTTTAATGTTTTTTGTCTCGTCGCTCCGGCGGGACACGGCATCACAGTATGGTGAGGGGCGTAACATTTCCGTCACACGCTTGAGGTATTCGGCCAATCACAACGCACTGGATAGCTGGCCAATCACAGCACACCTCGCTTTTCAGACCGTGAGCTTTGTAAAAATCGAGGCGTTCAGAAAGGCGGGGCATAGAGGAGAACAATAATGTACAGTATGTGGAAAATAATGCATACACACATTTCATTACACCAAATACACAAACAAATGTTCTTTTTAGCAGCATCATATGACCCCTTTAATGAAAAGCTAATAATTAAAATCATAAAAAAATAAAAATAAAATAAAAACAATCAAATACAAACACTAAATGTTATGTTAAATATTTGTTTACCCGCATGTCATGTGATTATTAATCAACATCAGAGAACCGTGAACATGCGAATGTTGTTTGAACGTAAACTCTCAGGTGTATTTCAAGTAAATAGATCAAAGCAGAACGAGAGAGTTGTTCTGTACAGAAGGACTGTTTGTAAACGAGTGGCAGGTGTGTTGCAGTGTTGGGGTCGGGAGGGAACACACCTGCAGGTCAAAGGTCACGCTCCAGCTGACCCCGAAGCACTCCGTCTGTATTTATAGCCATGCTGACAGAAGAAAGACAGATTGTCAAATACACGCCAAGCTTCTGCTTCCTGCTTTAAAAAAGGACATATGACAATATAGTAATTTTTCACCCTGATTAAAAGGTTTTACACAAACGCATTCTTGTGAGGACTATTATTTTTATCATCATTAATTAAGCATCATTACCAACTTACGAGCAGCTCAATCTTCTTTCTCTTTCCCTGTGTCTCTGTTATCTGGAGATTCTTGGATTCTTATCGGTCATGAATAAAACATGACTTTGGGAAGAAACACAGAAAGTAGTGACTGTTGTTATCGGAGAAGACTAACGGCCCTTGACAGGCGTAGAAACACACGCGGCGGTTCAGGATCTGTGCTCTCGCTGTCTCTCTCTCTCTCTCTCCGTCTCTCTCTCTCTCTCTCTCTCTGTCTCTCTCTCTCTCGCTCTCTCTCTCTCCGTCTCTCTCTGTCTCTCTCTCTCTCGATCGCTTCATCAATAGCTATATCTGTCTCTTTAGCTCTCTCTATCTCTACTCACTCTCTCTCTGTATTCTCGTATCTCTCTGTACTCTCTCTCTCTCTCCGTCTATCTCTCTCGCTCTCTCTCCCTCACTCTCTCTCTGTCTCTCTCTTCGTATATTCTGTCTATCCTCTATAGCTACTCTATCCATAAATCTCTATATTGTATATCTATCCCCTCAGTCGATCTCGCTCTCTCTACTCATACAGCTATCTAGACCCTCTCACTCTTCTCTGTCTCTCTCTCTGTCTCTCTCTCCCTCTCCCCCTCTCTCCCCCTCTCTCTCTCTCTCTCTCTCTCTCTCTCTCTCTCTCTCTCTCTCTCTCTCCCTCTCTCTCTCTCTCTCTCTCTCTCTCTCTCTCTCTCCGTCTCTCTCTCTCTCCCTCTCTCTCTAGTTATCTCTATACTCTACCCTCTCCCCCCGTCTCTCTCTGTTCCGATGTCTCTATATCCCGGCCCTCTCTCTACATCACTCTCTCTCTGTCTCTCTCTCTTCTCTCTCTCTGTATCTCTCTCTCTCCCACTCCTCTCCGTATCTATCTATCTCTCTGTCTCTCTCTCTCTATCTATCTATCTAATTTCAAATTCAATTTAAGCGTGCTTCTTGCATGACACAACTCTTTACTATATGTGTTATGCCAAAGCACATGCACGCTGGACATGTAACAAATAGTACACATGTAATAACAGAAAGAAAAATAATAATATAATATATAAAAAGTATTAAACATGTAGTGCAAAATTAATTACTAATGTATAAGTATATATACTAGAAATACAATTAAAATAAGGGATTAGACATGTTTACAGAAGCAGAATGTACATCTAAGTAATATAATAGAGTAATATGGCCTAATATAATGTAGAGTGCTGGAAACATCAGATCAGGGCAGGCTGAATGTGTTCTCTTCTGTGGTGACAGGCAGACACATACTGAGCAGCAAACACACAGCAGTTCTTCTTTTCTCCTAACAGATACGACACTTTCTCCTGGTCTGAGAGAGGTTGAAATGTCTGATGGATCTGCTGTACTTTATTTTTCGTAGAACGCTGTCCGTATATCTGTGTATTTGGGGCATTCTGTTAGGAAGTGCAGTTATGTTTCCATCTGATTCAGATCACAGTGTTTTTCTGTGTCTGCCCGTCTCTATCATCAGTTTGTGTCCGCTGAGTCTGTATCTGGTCAACGTGCTTCTCAGTTTCTTATCTGACACCATGTACAGATACTCTGCCATACTGTACACTCTCTTTAGGGCCAGATAGCATTGCACTTTACTTTGCTGTTGTGTTTGGGTTTGCCAGTGAGTGATGTAGCTCTGTTTGATCTGTGCAGTAATCTGACTGATTCTGATGCTGTGATGCAGAGCAGCAGTAGATGTTAGTGAAGCATCGGGACTGAAGCTCTGGATCAGCTGAGGGAGGGGGTTGCTTTCTTTGCTCATCTCTTGGTATTGCATGGCTTTATAATGATATGATTGGGGGTCACTGAGCTTCAAATGCTTCCAGAATTTAATCGCCCTTTTTTGTATCTTTATGATTAGAAGATATTTGCCTAATTCTGCCCTGCATGCGTTATTTGTTGTGTGCCGGTGCACGTGTAGTATATTTTTTACAGAGTTCTGCATGCAGGGTCTCAATTGGATGTTTTTCCCATTTGGTGTAATCTTGATTTGGATTTGTCAGTGGACCTCACACCTCACTGCCATAGAGGGCAATGGGCTCAATTACTGATTCTAATATTTTCAGCCAAATTCTAATAGGGATCTATATAGGACATTGCCGTTTGATGGCGTAGAAGGCACTGCGTGCTTTATCTCTCAGTTCATTCACAGACATGATTAATGTTTCCCGTGGATGTGATTTTCAAACCCATGTAGTTGTAGTGTGATGTGTGTGTTATCTGCTCAGTGCCTAATGTAAATGTGTGTGGTGTTCCCTGGTATCTGGATCTTTTCTGAAAGATCATAATTCACCCCCCCCTCCCCTTTCCTCCCCCCCCTGGTTTTCTTAGGTTGACTGTCAGAGCCCAGGTCTGGTAGTATTGCTGTAGCAGGTCCAGGTTCTGCTGTAAAGCGTGTTGAGTGGGAGACAGCAGAAGAAGGTCGTCTGCATACAGCAGGCATCTGATCTGAGAGTTGTGTAGGGTGAGGCCAGGGGCTGCAGATCGCTCCAGACTGCTCGCCAGTTCATTGATGTAGATGTTAAATAACATTGGGCTTAAGCAGCAGCCCTGTCTCACTCCACGCTCCTGGGAAAGATACCTCGTACGTTTGGTGCTGACTTTTACACCACATTTACTTTCAGTGTACATTGATGCTGTATATCTTTCTCTCATGTGTCTCTCTCTCTACTATATGTAAGTCATAGATCTATCCTTCTTACTCGTCCCGTTTGTCTCTATCTCTCTCGAGCTATGGTCGTCCGGTATAGCTTACTCTCTATATGTAAGTCGCATACTCATCGCATAGAGGTAAGTCTATCTCCTACTCATATCTCTCGTCTCTCTCTATATCTCCGTCGCTCTCTCTAAGGTCGATCGATATCTCGTATCTATATCTATTAGCACGTTACTCGTTTAAGCTTCCCCTCTATCTCGCGTATATCCTACTCTCTGTCTCTCTCTCTCCTCCTCTCCGTCTCTCTCTCTCTAGTCCCGTCTTTCATCTCTCTCTCTGTCTCTCTCTCTCTCTCTCTCCGTCTCTCTCTCTCCCGGGTCTCCTCTCTCGGTTCTCTAGCTCTCTGTCTCCGTTTCTCTCTCTTCTCTCTCCATATCTATCATCTCTCTATATCTGTCTTCTCTCTCTGTCTCGTTTCTCTCTCCTCTCTCCAGTCTCTCTCTCTCCTCCGTCTCTCTCTTCTCCGCTCTCTAACTCCCTCTCTTCTACGCTCTCTCTTCTCTACATCCTATCTCTCATATCCGTATCCGGCCTGACATACAGATATATCTATCAAATCTCTTCATCTCTCTATATCCCGTTATATATATATCGCTCTGTATATCTATCTATGTCTCCCGTTCTCTCTTCTCTCTCTCCTCAAATTCTCACTATCTCTACTCCCTAGTGTCTCTATATCTCGGTATCAAGTTACTATATCTATCGCATATACAGTTTCAATATATCCGCTATAACATATCGTCCTCTATATACTATACATGTCTATTAGCATATAGATTCTCATCATAGACATATCTATGTAGACTCCCAGTTCTCTTTATAGTCTATTATCCTCTACAATCATATTTCTCGCTCTCTCTATCACGTATATCTCTCTATGTCTCTCTATATCTGTTCTTCAAGTTGTTCTCTCTCTATCTCTACTCCATCTATTCTTCTCTCTCTCTATCTTCCGTCATCCTCTCTGCCTGTCTGAGCTCTATTGTCTCCGTTTCTCTCCTCTCTCTCCGTATCTATCTCGGTAGGAGAGGTGCTGATTATGGCGGATCGCGCCCGTGATTTTGAGGCCACGGGGCAGGGGGCTCGCAGATTCGCTCCAGACTGCCTCGGCCAGTTCATTGCTGAGAGTTTTACATAACTTGGGCTTAAGCTCATCCCCCAGAAGAAAATGTCTAACTAACAGCCTATGGGAACAGACTACCTCGTACGTTTGGTCGCGATTTGTACGCCACCATTTACTTGCAGTGTAAAGCGGTGGTGTCTCTCTCTATATCATCCACTGTCACGTATCGCTCTATACTCCTTCTGTCCAAAGTTATTTATACTATATAAATGTCAGTATACTCTCTTATCTGATAGATATCATGTCAAGTCTCTATATCTCTATCTGTCAGCTATATATCTATCTCAGACATGTAAGGTATATATCTTTTATTACTATCTATATCCTCTGTCTCATTCATCTGTCTCCGTGATTCTCCTTCTGATATATACAGCTACTATCTATATATCGCTGTTATCTATATATATAGTCTCCGGTTCAATCTCTCTACTATAACGTTCTCTATCTCACTCAGTCGTTTATATATATCTATGTATCATCTCTATCTGTCTAAGTTCTTCTATCTTCTCCATCTCTTCTCTCTTATACTCTGTCCTCGATATATCATGTCTAGTCATTATATATCTATAGTCTCTCTCTATCTCTTACGTCTATATCTCTATAACGTTCCCATCTATCTCATCTCTCTCCCCGTATATATTTCTATCTCTATCCTCTCTGTCTAGGCTCTCTTCTATCCCTTTCTATACATCTCCCATCTCTCTCATACTCTCTCTACTCCCCACAGTCCTATATATCTCTCTGTCTATCTATCTCATGTATCACACAGTCTCTCTCTCTCTATCTCCGTCGCATCATATCTCATATCCTCGTCTCTCTCTCTCTCCGTCTCCTCTTCCTATATCCCATCTCTATATATCTGTACTCCCTGTTTCCTTTCTTCATCATCTCTCTCTACATCTCGCTCCTCTCTCTCTATCTAAGTACCTCTCTACTATCTCCCTGTCTCTATCTCTCTTGTCCTCCGTCTTCTCACTCTCCTCTCTCAGCTCGATCCTATCTGTCTCTTTATATTCTCCGTCTCTCTCTCTCTCTCGCCATCGGGCCGCAGGGAAGGAAACCATAACCTATAAAATCAATCAGCTTTAAAGATGTAACATGTCTGTGTGTCGCACCACAGGTCAATGCATCCCACAGCGCCTGGGGGAAAAAAACTTATGAAACAAGTGAAAGTGATAAAAATATATGAGTGAGAGTGACATACATATGATGTATATATATATGAGTGAGAGCATATATATATTGAGATATATATATATATATGAGCCATATCACCCGCAGTAGCAGTGAGACATGGATGTATTAAGCAGGCTGTGATTCGGCTGTAGGAAAATATCTGGCTGTGATATACAGCCAGATTCACGGCCTACGAGTGTGATTATTGCGCTTATAAAAAACAGTTAGACAGCCCAGCACAAGTGTGGTGTAAATACTAAGAATCAAAAACGAAGTGTCTTTAAAAAACCTCTTGTGCTGCGGAACTTCCTTCCTTCCGAAACAGATTCAGATCTGGTTCTGCCAGTTAAGGAGCACACGTTCACTTCCAGAATAAAAATCTCCTGATGATTCACTCGCCCCCGTGTCATCCCAGATGTTCGTGTCTTTCTGTCGTCAGTCGCAAAGAAATGAAAGTTTTTGAGGAAAACATACCAGGGTTTTTCTCCATATAATGGACTTCAATGGTGACCAATGGGCTGAAGGTCCAAATTGCAGTTTCAGAGCAGCTTCAAAGAGCTCTACAGGATCCCAGCCGAGGAATAAGAGTCTTATCTAGAGAAACCATCACTCATTTCTGATTTTACTTAATAAATTTTACATAATACACATTACTAATCTAAAGGGGATCGTAAGGGGGGGATGCTAGAATATCGCACTCCTCTCAGCCAATCAAATTCGAGGACCAGAAATAACTGTTGTATAAATAATAATACCGAACTCTTAAAAAACTCGACTCCTGCTTCTCTTCCCCCCCCTCACGAGCTGTGCCGTGTGTTTGTGTGCGGACGTGGAATGGAAGTGTGTTCTAAGCGGACGCTGATTGGGCGGCATACGTAAGCTCAACATACACAGCGTCACGTCGCTGACACAATTTAGCACTAAGATCGCCGCACTGCCAAAACTGCTCGCGCTGCATCTTCACTCCACATCTTATCCTCTCGTGTGTTCAATGGAGGTAAACCAACCAGACGCGCTTAGCACCATGTCAGATTCGGGCTAAACGCTACGTAAGACACACTGCGCTCACAACACACACAACACACACAACACACACAACTCTTTCGACAGGTGTTGAGAGCGAGAGGAGATCATATGATCTGTCAATGTGTTTGCTCCTCCTTTTCTCTCCAAATACCAGTTTTTCCCCCATCACAGAAATATTATAGTGAATGTAATCTGCTCGTGTTGTTACACATGTTAGTGAAAACACTTTTAGAAACCGAATTAACATTTTGTCATCATTTACACACTCATGTCGTTCCAAATCTGTATGAATTTCTTTCTTCTGCTGATCAAAAAAAACGTGACAAAAATCAAGTTCATTACATTTTAAAGGAATTAGCATAGCAAAAATTAAAATTTGCTGTAAATTTACTCACCCTCAGGCTTTCCAAGATCAGGATGAGTTTGTTTCTTCATCAGATTTGTAGAAGTGTAGCACTGCATCAGTGTCTCAGCAATGGATGCTCTGCAGTGAATGGGTGCCGTCAGAACGAGAGTCAAACCAGATGATAAAAACATCACCATAATCCACAGCATCCAGTCAACATAACATCTGGAGAAGACAAGAGCTGAAACACATCCAGCATTAAGACGTTTTAACTCAAATACCATAGAGTCCATAATCCATAATAACTCTTCCTACAGTGAGAAAAGTTGTTCTGGGGTGAATCAGGAGGAGAAATCTGCACAGATCAAGCAGCGTTTTAACAGCTCTAAACACATATGTGGCTGGTTTTGATGTGGAGAAACAGAAGATGACGCTTTGTCACTAGAGGAAGAGTTAGTATGGATATGGCCGACTCTATGGTATTTTAGTTATAAACATCTTAATGCTGGATGTTTTTCAGCTTTTGTCTTCTCCAGATGTTAAATGATGGACTGGAGTGCTGTGGATTATTGTGATGTTTTTAACAACTTGGACTCTCCTTCTGACGGCACCCATTCACTTACTGAGACACTAATGCAATGCTACATTTCTACAAATCTGATGAACTCTAAAATCAATGGATATCAACATATTACAAGGAACAGGTTGGTGAGTTCATCCACCCAGAAAAGTATTTCATAAACAGATGATTTTGACAATTTACAGCTCAAATAACACTTTAAAACAAGTACTTTTACAAAAATACAAGTTGCCTTCTTATCCCAATGACTTCCATTGTAAGTGCATTAAAGCGACGCACAATTTGTGCTTGTTTTTACAAGCTGAGTGACATTATTCATTATTTTGTTTGCATTATTTTCTCTAATCAATCAATACTCAACATGTGAAATCCCAGATCTGTAAGAGAGCAGGTTCAGTGTCGCAAGACATACATGTTGAGCACTAAAGTGTGTGAACGTTTGGTTTTTATGTGATCAGGCCGCAGTGTGTGTCTGTCGTGTGTGTGTGTGTGTGTTCTGCATAATTCGGACTTCAGGATAATAAAGCGCCTCAATCGCTCGTAACAGCGTCTGCATCTGGGCAGAAAAGAAGAGCTCAATTGGTTTCATTAGAAGACACACAATACACTAATAAAAGTTACAAGATACCAAATCCATCCGCTAATTAGAGCGAGATGATTGATATATCAGGACAAGGTTGTTTTTTGATCCTCTGACAAACGCGAGTCTGTGTGAAGCATCTCGATAATTGTCGAAGGGGGAGGCAGCGATGACGTAAGCTGTAATTACTCCCAAATTATTCACACAAAATTTTTTTCAGGGGGGGCGCGAAAGCACGGAACATGACGTTTGGCACCCCTGCGCGGTTGGAGAAGTGGCCACAACCACATATTCATATAAGAGCAGAAACGAACCCAGAAGACACAGAGGGAAGGAGGAGGCGCTAAACAAGCTTCAATGGATGTTTACCAAAAAAATGGGGGGGGGGGGGGACAAATCATAATCCTGTTGTTACATTTATGAAAACGGAGAGCAGAAAACGAGAGAAGAGAAAGATTGGGATTGATATGAACGCACAGAGAGAGAATAATCACAATAACATGTGGTGAACAAAGTCAAAGAAGTCCTTGTTCTGCGCTTTTAGTCTAACGTAGATTCATAAATTAACTTTTTAAATTGAGATAAAAATTATGGTAAACAAAATGTACCAAATATTGTACATGTCTTTTTTTCCTATACTATATATATATATAAATTTAATCTATATATATATAATGATTATTTAATTTAATTATTAATTTGATAAAAAATTTAATCCTATACACTACATAAATCAAAATAATATAATATTAATTTATACAAATAATTTATATTTTAGGAAAAACAAAATATACATCATATTTAGAGAGAGAGAGAGAGAATATGTAATTTTTGTATATAAGACTGGAAAATAAATCAAATAAATAATGCCATAAAAAATAAATGCATATAGTGCACTACAAATATTTGGAAATGTCCTAGGTTTCAACTTCTATAGTGAACATCTTGTTGTTGTTGTTGTAGTGGGAAGCTTGCACTGATTTACAAAATGCAATAGCATGATAATTATAAACTCCAATAGCACTTCTCTTTTATCTGTCACTGCTCACTGTTGTTGGTCTGTTATTGATAGTGACCTTCTGTTGGGATCATCAGTCATCCTCAGCAAGCGTTATGATCAGACACGGAGGTACAGCTTTAACTGAACCGCACCGAGTGCTGCTAAAACGTCAAGCTCACTGTGATTCAGCCGTGAGAGAAAGTGACCGAAAATAGACTAGAGTTTGACACGAAAACCACAAAACATGCACCATTAATGAGCACTACAGGTGCTTTTCTACACCTGAACTGAGAAAGAGCGAGTGATTTCCTCACGTGTGCGAGCGGGTTTTAATCGTCTCTGAGTGAAGCCGTGGCTTCACATTACATGATTATGCTTTAATTACACATACTATTGTTCTGTAATTGCTTTCAAAGAAACAGTAGGAATCAAACAGCCACGGGAACGAGCAGGTAACGAAGCTCAGGTCAGTAAATATGAAAACGAATGACCTGTTGAGGAGTTACACACCTGCTGGATCCTCAGCTTTACAGCGTACAGCTGCAGACGGGAAGTGCTGGGTTTAAGTCTGAAAAACAGCACACGCGTGTGATCGCCTACGTGACGTGCATTCAGGTAAATGTATTAGTATAGTTACAGGATGCAATTGTCAAACAGTAGATTCTGTGAGTCATTTGGCTTCGCAGAGTCGGCTAGAATACCTGGATCGTTTCAATGAAACACAAACATGTTTTTATGATTATTTGTGATGTGTAAATCTTTAATTAAAAAAAAAAAACTACTGTAGCATCAAAAGTTTGGAGGGACTTTGAAAAAATATTTTTGAAAGAAGCTCTTCTGTTCATCAAGGCTGCATTTATTAGATCAAAAAATACAATAAAAATAGTAATATTAAGTAATATTACAATTTAAAATAACGTTTTTCTGTGTGAATATGTGTTAAACTGTAATGTATTTCTGTGATGCACAGCTGTATTTCCATCAGACTGCATCTCAGTTAGTGATCTTCAGAAATCATTCTAATATGTTGATTTTGTGCTCAAGAAACATTTCTGATTATTATCAGTGTTGAAAACAGTCGTGTTGCACAATATTACACTGTGATGCATTTTTATATTTGGATTCACAGATGAAGAGAAAGTTCAAAAGAACAGCTTTTATTGGAAACAAATCTTTTGTAACATTATAAAATGTATTCACTGTCACTTATGATCAGTTTAATATTTTTTAATTTTATTACTATCAACTTATTTAGTTAAATATATTATATATACTATTTTTTGTTTGTGTTTTTAAAGATATAAATGAAATATATAGTATGTTTTAATTATGTCATATAATAATACAAAATTATTTATGTATTTAATCTAATAAAACTTTATTATTTTTTATATCTAAATTTACTACTGTGTATTTTCTATTCATATACACTTTTGTTAACAATGGTAATTAAATATAATGGTTTTGACTTCCTTTGTGGAGTGACGGTATTAAGGAATACGATACATGGAATTACAAAACAGGAATATGAGTAAGAGAAGAACTTTAAGATCGACTTACAAACAAAAAAGCTGGCGGTAATTAAAAACGCTGACATAGAAGTAAATAATGCTACAGAATGAATAACTGCTGTTTTCATGTGCACTGATGGACTGCTGTGCTTTTCCACAGATGTCGAGATCCGGTGAACGGCACGCGTTTCTCCCGTACGGATGACAACCGGACAAATGCACATACGAGCAGCTTTATTTCATTATTCACATGGCTGTCATTAGATCGGCAGCGTCTTTCTCTGGTTCTGCTGTTTGTATGTTTTGTTCAATTAAAATGTTGATTTGACTGTCAGAGTTTTATTTATCGGCGGATGAAAGATGCATTATGTTGAACGTTCATCACGACTTCATCATCAAAGTGATGGTTCCGTCTCTCTCGCGCGTCTTCCTGCGGGCTAAATGAAATTAGTGGGGTGCAGAGTAGTTTTGTAGCTGTGTTTTCTCTGCGGTCCGTCAGAAGTGCTTTGCTGCCTGATTAGCTCTTCCGTCCCTCTCAGCCGAGCCCGAGCCGGTTTCGCCCTGACGGGCGACCACGCACAGCGCCGCGGCACCTGCTGCCACCGATTCCCTATGGAGACGCGCACTCGAGCCATGTTTTATGCCCGCTGTTCCGACCGTTCGTAGACACCCACACACACTCAACAATCCAAACACGCCCGTATATAATTTGTGCACTCTTCCCCACACACACACCCACACATATTCTTTATCTTTATCTCTTCTCTCTTCTCTTCTCGCTCAGCAGCAACACACATTGTTGGACAGTTCACACCCAACAAACACACACACAAAACACACACCACCACCCCACACACACACACACACACACACACACACACACCCACATACAAACAAGACAACATACCCATACCACTACACATCAACTAACACATACACACACACATACACTAGCGTCTCTCTCTCAGACACACCACACATCACCAACACAACACACACACACCACACACATTACAAACTACACATACACAGAACAGACTACAGACACAGACACACTCATACACATCACACATTCTCAAACACTCAACTGCATTCACTAGTACGCTCAACAGCACAACACACACACACCAGACACACACGGACACAACACTATATACACACACTCACACACACTCATCACACTCAACACACAACATATAAAACAAATATTATACACACACACTACAAGCCACACACGCACGAATAACGCGCATTCACACACACACACACACGTACGGTATAGGACCACAAAAAGAGATCCACACACGCACTCATCATAACACACACACAAACAAACATTATATACTTATTAATATACATATTAATACTAGATAGTATCCAAATATAAACACAACCACACCTCACAAAAAAACACACAAACAAAACTAATTTCAATATTTTTTTTGATGGCAGCAGTGGAAAATGACTGTTAGCAAATGAACACAGAAATAGCTATGATATTTTGGTGGAAACTACAGTTATCATGGTATTTTCCTGTAGCTCAATAGAGCATAGTTTAGTATCACTGAGATCTGTTATAATTTTATTGTATTTAAACCAGTTTATATTTCTGTTGCATTTTGAATTCTGTTCTAGATTCGAATAATTAAAATGATGATGAATATGCCTTGATATAAACTTATTTTGGCCTTGTTTCAATATTATTCTTCATTTTTTATTAGTATTTTTTAATGTTGAGGTATATGCCCAATAACAAAAATACTACGAAATAACTACAGTATTTTGGTTGGGAAAACTAAAGTTATCATCGTATATTTTTCTGTAGTTCATAAAGCACACAGGCTATTGTAGTGTTTATTAATATTTTGAATTTTTTTATATTTTTCTATTTCCAGTTTTTTTTTAATGTCTATGTAGCTTTTCCATTTTTATTTAATTTTTAGTTATTTTAGTACATGAAGTTAAACCAAATGAAAATGACAGACAGAAAGCCCACACACCCACACACACACAAAACCACCCATATACAGTGCCTTGCGAATGTATTCATACCCCTTCATTTTGTTCACGTTTTATGTTTCTGCCTTATGTTAAACTGCTTAAATGTACTTTTATTCCCACATCAATCTACACTCCATACACCATAATTGTCAAGCAAAAAAAAACTGTTTTTTAACATCTTTGTAAATGTATTAAAAATAAAAACTTTAATGATTCCATTGCATAAGTATTCATTGGGACAGTTGAAATTTAGCTCAGGAGCATTAATTTTGCTTGTAGATGTTACTACACTTTGAGTTAAGTTAATCTGTGGCAAATTCAATTGAATGTGTATGATTTGGAAAGGCACACATGTCTTAATAATAGGTCTAACAGCTGAAAATACATATCAGAGCAAAAAAACAAGCCCTGAGGTCAAAAGAACTGCATGTAGAGCTCAGAGAGAGGATTGCGTCAAGCCACACATCTGGACAAGAGTTCAGAAAAAATTCTGCTGCATTAAGGGTACAGAAGGCATATCTGGTCACTTAAGGGACGACGTTTGAAACAACAGGACCTATCTAGGTGGCCTCCTGGCCAAATCTGAGCAACTGATGGAAGCCGGCTTGGTTAGCATGCGTGTTACCAAGAAGCGGATGTCACTCTAGTTGAGCTCCATGCATCATATGTGGACGATGTAGGAGAGCTACAGAAGGAAAACAATCGCAACCTCCACCGATCTGGCGCTTATGGCGATGTGGCCAAAGCAAGTCCTCTCTTCAGTGAAGAACAGAAAACAAACTTGGAAATTGAAAAAAAGCACCTAAAGGGACACCTCAGGACTCTGAGAAACAAGGAGTCTCTGGTCAGCATGAACCTCCAATTTAAGCATCATGTTGAAGGAGAAAACCAGCTCCCCGCTCATCAAACTGCAGGAGTAGCATCAAAAGTAAAGGGTGCTGGTAGCATGCCTATGCAGCGGCGGGACTGACGGACTGTCAGAGTAGAAAGGATTTAAAGCTCAATGCACCGAATATCGAGATAGCCCTTTAATAAAAACCTAGTCCAGAGCATTCAGAACCTAAGACTGGGCAGAAGGTCCACCTTCAAACAGGACAATGACACTAAGCACACAGCAAGAGTAGCTTATAGACAACTCTGTGAATGTCCATGAGTGGCCCAGCCAGAGCCTGAGCTTTAACCCAATCAAATATTTCTGGAGAAACCTGAAAATGCGCGTCTGCCCCGATTCAACCTGACTGCCTGAGAGGTGAAGAGGTGAGGTGAAGAATGGCAGATACTTTGAACATGTTGAGTGAGCAAAGCTTGTCGCATCAAACTAAAAAAGTCTTGAGGCTGTTAAGGTGCTTCAGCTAAATATTTAGTTACTTATGCAATGTACTTATTTCAGTTTTATTTTTAATAAATTTACGAAGTTTGTGACAATCGGGTTTTGCTTTGTCACGTATGGTGTATGGCGTTGGAGATTGATGTGGGAAAAAAAGTAACTTAAAGAAGTTATCATTTAACGACGCAAAATAAACAAAATGTAACAAACAAAAAATGAATACGTTGGCAAGGCACTTTATATATAGAATAATAGTAGTATATATCACATGACACACATATGCAGTATATATAATACATATAATATAACATATAGTGTGTACACTACCATAATACCATTCAATATTCCGTTGCGTTGGGTCTTTACAAACTATATGTTCAGGATTTTTTCATTTGGGCATGTATGACTGTTCAACATCCACAGACATGACAGATAAAGACCCGAGCATGTGGCGTCGGCCCAGTCTGCAGATGTAAGGACAGCAGGATGCAGCCCAAATTCCCCACAGTTGTCTGTCTACTAGCGGGAGAGCTCCCCCCGTTGGGACACGTCTGCCACACTCCGCGCACCAGCACAAGCACCGCCACACCGCCACACCAACACACCCACCACAACACTCTCTCCCTCTCTATCTCACAAACACACACACCTACTTCTCCCCTCTCTCTCACACAAACACCACGCACACGCAAACACACACAACCCAACACATTCTCTCCCGCTCCGCACACACCCACACACACGCACACGGCACACCACACACACAAACACATTCTCTCTACTATCTCTCCACACACACACACCAAACACACGACACCCCAAACAAAAAAACACATTCTCGCCTCTCTCTAACACATCACACACACGCACACCGCACACAACACACAACCAATTCTCTCCCTTCTCTCACACAACAAACACAACCACAATCCAAGACACTACCGCACAAACACAAAACAGCGCTTGAGCCGCGCGCGCAAAAACACCACACAAAACACACAAAAACACGCGCGCAAGGCTGCACATAAACAAAACAAATCAAAGCGCGCGCGCGTCGCACACACATCACAAACACACACACACACACACACGCGCGCGCGCGCGCGCGCTCACACACACACACAAACAAAACACACACACACAGTCAAACACACACACAACCACACAACACACACAC
>JADLZN010012112.1:0-213437 GCA_018155175.1 Sinocyclocheilus anophthalmus | reverse complement strand
TGATGTTGATAATTAGGGGGAGGCAGCCGACTCGTCACAGTGTGTTGATATCCAGCCGAAGAGCAACCAACCATAACTTCAGGTGAGCAGGCTCAGAAGTCAGTTTGAACAATCAGGATAAGCGCAAGTAAGTACCATTTAGATTAGCCGCCATACCTACAATGACTGTACACTGTGTAAACAATGAGTGACGTATAAACGCGAGAGATCACTTCCGGTGCTTGCATAAACTACGGAAAACTACAGCCAAAGTGCTGCAACATCTCACGCACCGGAAGTGCCATGGCCTGTGCTCAAAGCAGTTGGACAATTCTGGTGTATTAGAGGTAAAAGAAAATTTATAGAATACTGTCGGTCTCAAACAAAACAGGATCGTTTCGTTGTTGTGATAGGACCATCAAGTGTCGTTCAGGAGCCGCACAGGGTTAATTTGGATTTGATCGTGCATGGGTGTTGTTTTACACGCATAGACTTCGCTTACTATTGCCATCATTATAAGACTGATAGACTGCAACGGTTAAACTTAAAAATCATCAAATGTGTTCTACTAAAGAAACAAAGTCAACTACATCTTGGAAGCCCTGGGGGTAAGCAGATAAACATAAAAATTAAATTTTTGGGTGAACTATCCCTTAAAGTAAAGATATTAAGTTTATAGTCTAGGGCTATTATATATATATATATCTTTAGTATATGATATTATTATGTATATATATATAATGAATAATAGAGCCTACAGTGAAGCACTAAGGGGTACGGAAAGTATTCAGACCCCCTAAATTTTTCACTCTTTGATATTGCAGCCATTTGTAAAATCATTTCAGTTAATTTTTTTTACTCAATGTACACACAGCACCCCATATTGACAGGAAAACACAGAAGTGTTGACATTTTTGCAGATTTATTAAAAATGAAAAACTGAAATATCACATGGTCCTCAGTATTCCGGACCCTTGGCTCAGTATTTAGTAGAAGCACCCTGTTGATCTAATACAGCCATGAGTCTTTATGGGAAAGATGCAACAAGTTTTCCCAATCTGGATTTGGGGATCCTATGCCATTCCTCCTTGCAGATCCTCTCAAGTTCTGTCAGGTTGGATGGTAAAAGTTGGTGGACAGCCATTTTTAGGTCTATCCAGAGATGCTCAATTGGGTTTAAGTCAGGGCTCTGGTGGGCCATTCAAGAACAGTCACAGAGTTGTTGTGAAGCCACCCCTTCGTTATTTTAGCTGTGTGCTTAGGTCATTGTCTTGTTGGAAGGTAACCCTTCGGCCCAGTCTGAGGTACTGAGCACTCTGGAGAAGGTTTTCGTCCAGGATATCCCTGTACTTGGCCGTATTCATCTATCCCTCGATTGCAACCAGTCGTCCTGTCCTTCAGCTGAAAAACACCCCCACAGCATGATGCTGTCGCCACCATGCTTCACTGTTGGGACTGTATTGGACAGGTTTGTTATGAGCAGTGCCTGGTTTTCTCCACAACTACTGCTTAGAAATAAGGCCAAAAAGTTCTATCTTGGTCTCATCAGACCAGAGAATCTTATTTCTTACCATTTTGGAGTCCTTCAGGTGTTTTTTCATGTTTCTTGCACTAAGGAGAGGCTTCCGTCGTGCCATTCTGCCATAAAGCCCCGACTGGTGGAAGGCTGCAGTGATGGTTGACTTTCTACAACTTCTCCCATCTCCCGACTGCATCTCTAAAGCTCAGCCACAGTGATCTTTGGGTACTTCTTTACCTCTCTCACCAAGGCTCAACCCCCCACGATAGCTCAGTTTGGCCGGACGGCCAGCTCTAGGAAGGGTCTGGTCGTCCCAAACATCTTCCATTAAAGGATTATGGAGGCCACTGTGCTCTAAGGAACCTCAAGTGCAGCAGAAATTTTTTTTGTAAACTTGGCCAGATCTGTGCCTTGCCACAATTCTGTCTCTGAGCTCTTCAGGCAGTTCCTTTGACATCATGATTCTCATTTGCTCTGACATGAACTGTGAGCTGTAAGGTCTTATATAGACAGGTGTGAGGCTTTCCTAATCAAGTCCAATCAGTATAATCAACACAGCTGGACTCAAATGAAGGTGTAGAACAATCTCAAGGATGATCAGAAGAAACGGACAACACCTGAGTTAAATATATGAGTTTCACAGCAAAAGATCTGAATACTTAGGACCATGTGATATAATAAATATTAATAAATTTGCAAAAATGTCAACAAATCTGTGTTTTTCTGTCAATATGGGGTGCTTGTGTGTACATTAATGAGGAAAAAAAAATAACTAAATGATTTTAGCAAATGGCTGCAATATAAAAAAGAGTGAAAAATGTAAGGGGGTCTGAATACTTTCCTTACCCACTGTACATATATATTATATATTCTGACTTGTTTAGTTTGATATTCGTTTATGTATGTTTTTCTCCCCTTGCAGAAGCGCTGCAGGTGCGTGATGTGATGTGATATAACCATGTGAATCCTCATGTTTTGTTGTTTGCTGCTTTTTGCGCATGTAAAATTAATCCCGGGAAACAAATGTTTGTATTTTTAAGGGTCACAGACACTTATCCTTTCTACTTTAATTCAATTCTAATTGAAAATAATCTTGTCGGTTAACGGTTAACAAACGTTTAACGAGCGCGGTTTTGGTTAGGAAAAAAATACCGCGAAATGAACATCCTAACACACAGTACATGTATTATATATTTATAGTAATGTAATTAATAAATAATTCATATATTAAATTATTATATACATTAAGATTTTTTTAATGTGTTTGAAAGAAGTCTTTTTGCACACCAAGGCTGCATTTATTCAATCAAAAAACAGTAATATAATAATAACACAGATTCAGACCCAAAGCACGCATAAACTGATCGAAAAGATTAAGTGGAAGAAATTAGAAGATTTCTATTTCAAGTAAATGCTGTTCTTTTAAACTTTATATTCATTTGCTTAGACACAAAGTTGCTGTGTTATTGTTAAAAGCGCTATATAAATAAAGGTGACTTGACTTAATAATTGAGAACCAATAAAATACTGAACACTAATAACTGAACACTAAATTGTCATATTAAAATGATTTCTGGAAGAAAAATGCTTGTCATCTCTAGAGAAATAACATTCACATGCATGTGGTGTGGTGATGAAATCCTAATGACCAACAAACAAGCAGCCCTTACAGCTCTGAGGACCGAAAGAAACAGAGACTGTGGCATTTTCTGTAACATTTGCCATTTAGTTTGACATGGATACTCACCCCCGAGTCACATAATCAGAAAAGGCCGTTCATGGTATATTTTTCCACATACCTTCAGCGATACGTGAAATCTTTCTCTTGATGGCACACATCATGGCGTAGACAGGGACACCAGCCAGCAAAGTTTCCTTTACGTTTAGGAAAGGACAACACCAGTCTCCTCTTGGCTAGCTGACGGAGTGTATCGAAATTCATTCGACGGGTGTCTTTTACAAAAAGCCTCGTTTATGTGTACTTCTACTAATGGGACTGGTGGTTTGGTGCGAAGCAGTGGATTTACTCTCAGCTTCCGGATGGAGCGGCGCGGAGGCGCCACAGCTTGCCCTCATACGTCTATTTCCGCCCCGAACAGACGCGCGTATGAGATGGCTCCGGTCAGCTGAGGGGCACAGGACTCCACACGACCTCGACAGACAACGTGGGAGTCCGACTCAGAAACCTGCAGAGCAGAACAAAGATAGCAATGTGTAACACAGACCCTCACGCACTGAGAGACGAGGAGGTCAGGATGGACAGACGACCTCACGCTGCGGTAAGCACAGAACGTCGTTCAGAACCGCAGCTGAGAAACTCTCTGTCATTCATTCACACCACATATCACCAACTTATCAAACCTGGGGCGAAAACATGCAAGAATGCAAGAATGCCAGACAAACTGAAAAGCAACTGAATCTAAATGTATTTACCTGCCAGGCCTGAGCAATGATTGGTCCAGCAGATCTGGGCGGTTAGTTGCTCCGATCACAAAGACGTCTCCAGACGAATGAAGACCGTCCAGCTCTGCTAAAAGCTGTGACACAACCCTAAAAACAAACAATGACAAAACCTGGCTTGTCATGATGCACCAATACACATTGTTTCAAAGCAGCTTCACAGTATTAAACAGGAAAGCACCAGAATCAATCATGCAAAATTAAAAACTGAGGCAAATCCAAATTCATGCAGGAAAAAGTCTTTATTCAGCTCGAGTAGTTCAAGAGCCATAATGTCTTCAGTTCAATAACCGCATGTATTTGTGGATTTTGAATTTCGAGTTCTTGCGTCAAGACATGCTGAAAAGTCCACAAATAGGTGGACTCCACCCCACTGTGCTATCAAGCCACGATACAGAGAACAGAGCCACATCGCTATGCCCAATCACGTTTTGCTTTACACTCAGGAGGTGGCAATAGATTCACTTTGCATCCCTGAAAGGAAGTGACATGGCGGCGAGTCACCGGCAGTAAACTGATGTCCCGTTCTCCTTCTGAAGTACTCCCCGCTTGCACAAATATATGACAAAATATCATGAAGAAGACCAAATACGAGTCCAAGTGACCATACCGATTTTATGGACTTCCTATCTCAGCCAGTGCAGATGAATGAGCGAGGTTATATGAAGGAGAGACCACCCTGAGTGTAAAGCAAAACGTGATTAGTTATAGTGATAACATGATTGGTCAGCGCAATGTGGCCGTTATGTGATTGGCTTGAGTAGATGTGGGTGGAGTCCACCTATCTGTGGATTTGTGAGAACTTTACATTTATTTGTGAATCATAATGTATTTATTTGGAATAAAGGAACAAGAAAATGACCACCTAGTACCACAGTATTATCTTGTCAAAAGCACAAGTAGAAAATGTCGGATCTGTGATAGTTTATTGTAATTTGTTGCAAGATAGTAACATATAAATCTATAATAAAGGCTCTGAAACTTGGATACATGAGCATATCCAACTTTATTAGTAAACATTCAATGTACTCATGTAAAGCAATAGACATTATATAGGAAATTTCAACTGCTTGATTTCTCATATCGTCGCAAATGTAACTATATTATCGCCCAGCTCTAATCTGCTAAATGTGACTATAAGGCATAAATATATTAAAATATTATACTTGAAACAAAGTGTATTGTGAAAAGCACTAAACACATAAAATTGACTCGACTTGAATGCAAGTATCTGAATTGTATTGGTGTATTTTCATTTTACTTCACTATATTCCAAACCATAATATCTTACTTTTTACTCCACTACATTTTATGAGAATTTATCTTTCCACGTTATTCTGAACTGAGGAAATCCCGAGGCAGGATCCCATACCTGATTCGTGAACCAGCTGAATCTTTTGAACTGGTTCATAAATCACACTGAATGATTCATTCACGGATTGGACTGGTGTTGTGAGTTTAGTATCTGCACATGTCTTGTGATGCTGACCTGTCCATCACCCCTCCTGAGTCCCCACTGTGGCCTCTATTAGGAGCCAAAGAGTCCAGCTCATCAAAGAAAATAACACAGGGAGCAGCAGTTCTGGCCTTACTGAACACTGACGGACAGAGAGAGAAGTGTTAACCAGCTCAGTGAAATAAATATAGAGGACAAACAGACTGACAGGAGTAGTTTATTTCGTTGCTCTTACCCTCTCGAATGTTCTCTTCACTCTGACCAATGTACATGTTGATGAGCTCAGGACCTTTCACACTGAAATCAAACACCAAAGTGTTGCACTCTGACCAGTCTCTTGAATATTTCAAACTCAAAAGCAAACAGAGGCTAGTGCTGTAGTCACCTGAGGAAGGTCATGGTACACTCGGTGGCGACGGCTTTAGCCAGCAGGGTTTTTCCGGTGCCCGGCGGCCCGTAGAGCAGCAGTCCAGAGCGCCGCAGCCCCAGCGAGAGCAGCTCTGGATGCTCCAGAGGAAGCTGAATTGTGTCCAGAATCTCCTTCTTAACTTGCTGCAGTCCACCGACGTCCTGCCATCTGACCGACGGGATCTGAGATGAAGAAACTCTGCATTTTAGACACAATCTAAAACATTTAGATTGTGTCTAAATTTAGACACAAAACTAAACTAAATTTAGTGCAGCATTTGATACCGTTTCACACTCAATACTCTTAAGTAGATTGGAATCTATTGGAATTGCTGGTACGGCTTTATGTTGGTTTCGCTCCTATCTCACAGACCGTAACAGTTTAAATCCAAATCTACTTATGTTGTCACCGGTGTTCCACAGGGTTCTGTTTTGGGACCTCTTCTGTTTCTTATCTACCTTTTACCTTGTGACGGAAATGAACTACGAAGCCCAAAATGCAATGCATCAAGTGGGAGGGGTCAATAGGCTGAAGGAAATGGAGAAATCAAATCCATTTAGATACAGGTGTGTGTGCACGTGAGAGTGTTGTGTCCGTTGGCCTGCGAGTACAAGTTTTCGTCTGCTGAGACGAGAGTAGGACGGCTGAACTGCCTGGGGATTGTAGACGTTTAAAATGTGCAAAACACAAAAGCCGAACCAAAAAGGGGGGGGGAGCACCTGAAGATGGACGCCAGCTATTAGGAAAGCTTTGATTCGCTGCGCTGCAGAGGAGGGCCTGGATTCTACAATTCCTGCAAGCTGCTCCTTTCCTCGTGGTGTCTGGGGCTTACGAAAGCTGAATCATCAGACAGGAAGTGCCGTGAAGTCAAGCCGCCGACAATGAAACTACAAGACTGAAGATTACCGGGTTACAGGAATTGCGCTGGCTGCACAGTGGACGAGTGTTTGGAAGTTTGCTACAGCACTCGTTTATCAGCTGTGATTGAACTACGCGGGATTGGAACGCTGTACCTTTGAGTGAGTTCGTGTTGTCTTGGCTGGACCTCAAATCCACTGTCTATGCGTGGGACTCCAGGTAGGCCTTAACCAGTTCATTCACCTACCTCCACGAAGCTATCTAATCATCAATTACTCTCAGCCCCCCCCACCCCCTCAGAAAAGAGGGGTCTAACAGACACCTAACACACACACACACACAAACATCAATCATTTTTCCCATGAACCCTCCATTTAAGAACACCAACACTCAAAAGAGTCATCAGAACTGGTGAAAGAACCATATGTTGTGTTATGAATTAATGTGATATGAGTTGATGTTATGTTGGGTTGCTTCAGTTATGGACTTTGAGACTTGATGCATCGAAGTACTGGGTTGGAATATGTATTGATGTTGTCTGGATAGCTATTGATGACTCGTGTATTATTCTCCCTCATTTGAAAGACATTTGTGATACCTTGATGCTAACCTCTACGGTGAACTAATGCATGAGATGGTATATTTTTGGTTGTTTATGGGTTGTGTACTTTAACATGCTTTGAATAAGCAAGGGATATTGGAAAAAGAACTAAGCCCCGTTTTGAGTTAAATAAAAAAGTGAAAAAGGAAAGAAAAAAGAGAAAGTTTTGCAATCGTAAGAGTGCGGTTATTTTGTTTTGTAATGTTCTGTGAAGTGTGATTTGAGTTAACGGGCAAAGCTAGAATCACTACGTCACAGAAAATGGCGCCCGAACAGGGACATGAACTTAATTGAACTCAAAGTCTTGAACTTGAAGCACTTGAAGCAACGTATATGATGATTCTCATTTTGAAAAATGCTTTTTGGTTGCTTTAGAAAATGAATTGAACTAAAGTGTAAGGCCCATTATAGGGTCAAATTGTTTTGAACTTTGTCACTTTGCTGGAAACCTTGAGGGTTTATTCATTATACATAGTTTCATTATTTTATTTGCACTTAATTGTTGAAGTATAAACTGATTAACTAAATTGATGTAAACTTAAACTTAGCCTATATAACTAAGTGTGGTTACCAGGTAATGTGAATTGTTGTAGAAACCAACTCCAATATCGAATTGGTGGTGTTAACCTTGTAATCATTGACCTAAGAGGGGTAATCTCAGTGGTGAACTATAAGTGATCACAAGTATTTATGTGATTGGTATTATTGTGAAGTGAATAATTGTTTGTTTTGCACTTCATCTACTGACAACATATAGCCTACAAATAGCCTATCCTTCACACTGTACATAATGGCCGATGCTTTGCACCCATCATCAACCTTGGTGGACATTGATATGCCAGATGTTCCAGATGTTGCCACTCCAGTCTGGGCACCTGCCCTGCAAACTCAGGTGTCTAATTATCCCTATAATTATTCAATCTATAGTGCATTCAATCCACTGCATTACAATCAAGAACCCATGTGCAGTTTGCTCCTTCAAACCTTTCCCCTAGTACACCTGTGCAGTCTCTGGTATGGAATGGAAACCGGGACCAGATGCAACTGTGTACTCCCTCTCCCACAGGGGATGGTTCTCAAGTGTCTTCAGGGACCCAGTATGATTTGCCCGGAACATTCCCCACGCCTGCAAGGGAGATTGGACATCTTACTGCCCAGGTCCAGGGTAACTGGGACAAATTGTTTGACCTCATGGAGAAACAAGAGATGGCTGTCAGTGCACTTACTAGTGAACTGAAACAGAATTCTTCGCAACATGAAAGCCAATTGGAAAGTCTTGCTGATAAAGTGGACAACCACACACAGCAAATTTCAAAGATTTTGTCAAAAAACAAACAACAGACTGAAACAGAGACCGATCAACTGGTAAAGACAATGAAGTTGTTAATAACGGATGAACTCCAAAAAATTGAAAAATCATTGGTATCCAATATTCATTTCATGGTAGAGCAACTTCAGCAAGAGGTTCAAGAAGACATCAGAGCTGTCCAGAAAAACTTTTTAAAAAGCCACGATGAACTTGTTAAAGATTTCTCAGACTTTAAAGCTGTCCAACAAAACTTTCAAAAAAGTAATGATGAATTTGTTAAAGATTTCTCACATTGGACCTTCCAACTTGATCGCCTTAGTGATAAAATAAATGAGCTACCAGTGAGTACCAAACACAAAACGCCTCTGGACCCACCAGAGGAAACTGAAACGGAATCATCTCTTCCTCCCATCGACGTATCACCTCCTGTGAATGCTGTTGCTGTCAAGAGTGACCATCTCAAGTTAACCTTTCCTACTTTCGGAAGACCGTCGGATGACTCTGATCCTCTGTTGTATTTAACTAAATGTAAGGATTTTCTTGCATTACATCCTCTATCTGATCCTGAAATTCTAGCTACCTTTAGAACTGTCCTACATGGCACCGCTTGTGATTGGTGGGAAGTTGCCAGAACTACGATAACTACCTGGTGTGAGTTTGAGTCTTCATTCCTTACTGCTTTTCTTTCTGAAGACTATGAGGATGAACTCGCTGAACGCGTCAGAATCAGAACTCAAGGTGAGAGAGAATCTGTTAGAGACTTTGCCTTTACCTATAGAGCACTTTGCAAAAGGTGGAAGCCTACCTTAACAGAGTCAGAGTTAGTCAAAATGATTCTGAAAAACATAAAGCCTTACTTGGCCAGCCAGCTGCGTGGTCGTGTGTCCACGGTGGAAGAATTGGTACGACTTGGACAACAACTAGAGAAGGATCATCTACAACAGTTGCAGTATGACTACCGTTTGAGCTCAAAGCATAGTCTAACTGAGCATAAAGGTTCCAACGTTAACAGACTTGCAGAGAAACCACAAGTTCAATGCTGGAGGTGTAAAGGCCATCATTCTCCTGGTAATTGCCCACAGTTTACCTTGTCCTCACAGTCTACTCCACCATCAGCCCAGCATGCTATTAACATGCAACCAACCTTTCCTTCGAAATCCAGGGGTAGACCCACTAACAACTCGGTGGCTACTGCAAATGCTTTACATAAGAAAGTCAGTTCCACGCATGGACCAAAATTTGCTGTTGTACCGCAACAATTGATTGTGCCAGTCGGTATTGGTACCTGGACAGGTAAAGCCATTGTCGACACGGGGGCGAGTTACACCCTAATTCATGAAAGCTTAGGGAAAGACCTAGATCCCTCAGAACAAAGCCTTAGTCCTTGGACTCTTGGACCATTATATTTGGCCAATGGAAAGGCTGAAGTGCCTCTGGGATGGTTGAATGTTTCTCTTAAATTGCATGACCAAATCTGCCCCTTACCTGTTGCTGTGCTGACAACCCAAGCTCTTGCTTATTCTATTGTTTTGGGTCTAGACTTTATCTTCTTTAGTGGAATGCAGATAAATGTGTCTCAGGGCAAGTATTCATTTAACTCTCCAGACGTGGACTACTTCTTCCAGCCTGGTCATGCCAGTGTGCCATCACCGATAAGGTTCCAATGTCTGCAAGATGGAAACATTGCTCACCGTTCCACACTAAGTATTTCCCTGTTAAGTTCTGTTCCACCTTTAACATTACCCTTTGCCTTGAAAGATGGTGACAGTGAGGATGAGGCAACCCTCATCTACCAAGCAGTGGATGCAACTCACTTACCACCTGATCAAAAGCAACAGTTAAATCACCTCCTACAAACCAATCCTCAATTGTGCATATATTTCTTTCGTTTTGTGGTGTTACGACTGAGATTTGAATGTACTCCAACATCAAATCTACACACATCATCAAATACCCATAAAGCAACGGACTTATCGAATGTCACCTTCCAAACAAGCCATCGTGAATCAGCAGCTCCAGGAAATGTTGGAGACCGGCATTGTGGAACCCTCACAATCCGGATGGTGTTCTCCGGTGGTCCTAGTGCCGAAAAAAAATGGACAACTTCGATTCTGCGTTGACTATCGCAAGTTAAATGCTATAACTGACAGCGACGCATACCCACTGCCAAACCTCGCTGAAATCTTGGAATCACTTTCAGGATCTGCTATCTTCTCCACCCTAGACCTTAACAGTGGGTACTGGCAAGTTACTATGGATGCTTCCAGTAAAGAAAAAACTGCCTTTACTACCCCTGCTGGGCTATTTCACTTCAATGTAATGCCCTTTGGACTTAAAAATGCCCCAGCCACTTTTCAACGTCTTATGGAGACTGTCTTGAGAGGGCTACGGGGAAGTATTTGCTTTGTGTATATTGACGATATTATCGTCTATTCCCCATCTGTTGCTTAGCATTTCCTGGACCTCCAAGCTGTTTTCCAAAAATTACAAGAGGCTGGCTTAACCATCAATCTTCGAAAAAGTAAGTTCTGCTTGCCTGAAGTGACATTCCTAGGTCATGTAATAAATATCCAAGGTATTACCGCTGACGGGTAAAGTGGAAGCTATTCGAAATTATCCTGTTCCAAGAAATCTGAAGGAAGTCCAACGGTTTCTCGGATTAGCCGGGTGGTACCACCGGTTTGTTGGAAACTTTTCCAGAATTGCTGAACCACTTAATTCTTTAAAGAAAAAGGGCAGAGTTTTTCAATGGACACCACAATGCCAACAGGCCTTTGAAGAACTGAAAACATGCCTGATGAATGTGTGTATTACCCATCATCGTGGACATTCCCAATTGTCGAGCATCCGCATTGTGTATACGGACGCCAGTGAGACGGGACTGGGTGCAGTGTTGACCCAAAAGAGAAGACAAGGTATGGAGGAGGTAATCGCTTATGCCAGTCGAACTCTTAATCCCGCTGAGTCAAATTATTCTGCAACAGAAAAAGAATGCTTAGCCATAATATGGGCATTAGAGAAATGACAGCACTATCTTGAACATAGAATGTTCACTGTCGTTACAGATCACTCTGCTTTGCAGTGGGTGATGAATTCTCCTAAAACCAGCAGCCGGCTCATTCGATGGGCACTGCAGTTGCAGAAGTATGACTTCATTGTCGAATATCGGAAAGGGAAACTGAATGCAGCTCCTGATGCACTTTCGCGGCTCACCCCCCATACAAGATGTAATTTGTATTCAAATCAAAAGGATGTGAATACTCTTCCAATTACAGATGAGCTAATTTGGGAGAAACAGCACAGTGACCCCGAGATTGTGCAGATATTTCAAACTCTGGCTGAGGACAAGGGAGGGCAGCAGAAAAAATATGAAGTAATCGAAGATAAGCTATATCTAAAAACAGTGTCCGAGAATCATTCACACTCCCGTATCTTTCTCCCCAAAGATCTTGTGCCATCTATACTGGAACACTATCACTGTGACCCCACGAGTGGACATGCAGGAATCTTTAAAACCTACAAGAGAATTCAGGAAGTTGCTTTCTGGCCTGGGATGTGGTCCGATATAAAACAGTTTGTAAAAAGATGCATAAAACGCCAAACCCTAAAAACTGACCAACAAAAACTAGCTGGGAAAATGCAGAAGATTAACAGCACACGACCAAATCAGATCATGGGTGTAGACATCATGGGACCATTGCCCCGTAGCACTAACCAGAATGAATACCTTTTAGTATTTGTTGATTACTTCACTCGTTGGGTAGAACTGTTTCCCGTCAGTCGAGATACAGCCAAAAACGCTTGAAGTAGCAGTATTCATAAAAAGACCGGTACTAACCGATGGGTGACGTTCCACGCTTTCTGTATCTGACAGACGGTACACAGTTTGTGTTGCAATGCATTTAAAGAAAGGTGTTGAGAGTTGGAATTAAAACCGAAAATTGTAACTACAGAACCTACCACCACAGCAAAAGACGCCGAAAAAAGACGTCAAGTCGAACTACAGATAAAAGTATGACGTGCAGCCGTTATGACTACAGAAGCACCATCATAAACGAGGGTGTCCTATATAAAGAAACAGAAATCAGATTTGCCATTAACTCCGCAGTGCAAGAAACCACAGGAATGACTCCTGCAGAACTCCACTTAGGAAGGAAACTACAGGGGCCTATGGACAAGCTTCTGAAAGGCGAAAGCTATGATCTTTCACCTGATGCACCCCACTATGACACTGTGTATCACATAAAACAACTGCAAGCCAGAGCAAAGGAGAACAGTAAGAAAGCCCATCAACGACAGCTTCGAAATTACAATAAGAATCGACGGGACATGTTATTCAAAGAAAGAGACAGAGTATGGATGAGACACTTTCCACAGTCCAGGGCAAAGGACAATTTCACTGCTAAACTTGCACCAAAATGGAAAGGACCCTACCGGGTAATCCATCAAATGGGGCCAGTGAATTACCAGATAGCACTGGAATCTACAGGTGAAGATGTCCGTGTAGTCCATGTTTGCAATTTAAAGCCCTGTTTTCCAACTGCCTCTGAACTAGAAACACAAGACAGACAAAAGCTTATCGACCTCTTCCATGAATCCTCAGATGATGAAGAGTTCTTAGGATTTTAAGGTTTCAACATCTCACAAGGAACTAGGAGATGCTTTGTCCAATGGAGGGGGAGTGTGACGGAAATGAACTACGAAGCCCAAAATGCAATGCATCAAGTGGGAGGGGTCAATAGGCTGAAGGAAATGGAGAAATCAAATCCATTTAGATACAGGTGTGTGTGCACGTGAGAGTGTTGTGTCCGTTGGCCTGCGAGAACAAGTTTTCGTCTGCTGAGACGAGAGTAGGACGGCTGAACTGCCTGGAGATTGTAGACGTTTTTTTAAATGTGCCAACCACAACCGACAATACTGTAGCATTGATCCCTATTATGATAGCTCACTTTTTTCCGCCCACTCGCCCGCCCTGCTCGAGTGAAGTTTGTCCTCTGGCTACTTCTTACCATCCTGCCCAACGTTGTCCTTCCCACATCACTTGGGCTTGTGGACCTTCTGACTCTCCCAAAGTTTTGCATCATCCGACATTAAAGGTTGCCATTGAGATTCAGCGCCGCCGACAAGAAACTAAAAGACGGAGAAATACGGGTACAGTACAGGAATTGAAAACAGACACCTGCACAACGTGGCGACGAGGAACACGAGTCTTGACCAAAGTTTGCTACAGCACTCGTTTATCAGCTGTGATTGAACTACGCGGGATTGGAACGCTGTACCTTTGAGTGAGTTTGTGTTGTCTTGGCTGGACCTCAAATCCACTGTCTATGCGTGGGACTCCAGGTAGGCCTTAACCAGTTCATTCACCTACCTCCACGAAGCTATCTAATCATCAATGACTCTCAGAAAAGAGGGGTCTAACAGACACCTAACACACACACACACACACCAACATCAATCATTTTTCCCATGAGCCTCAATAACGAACAACCACTCAACAAGAGTGTTTATTCGAGAACTTGTTGCAAAGAACCATATGGTGGTTTAGTGAAAAAGGTGAAAAAGTGAATGGGGTGCTCAGTTAGAATGCACCCCAACACGACCGCACCCGTGAACCTAGCAGAACAGATGTTTCTTGTACCAGATCCACATGCCCCCCACGGTGCAGCAAGTCACAACTCTAGGATGAACAGCCTCCACCCCAGCATGACTGTTCCCCAGAGCGGCTATTTCGGTTGTGTGTGCCTCGCGGTTGTGTACTTTAACATGCTTTGAATAAGCAAGGGATATTGGAAAAAGAATTAAGCCCCGCTTTGAGTTAAATAAAAAAGTGGAAAAGGAAAGGGAAAAAAAAAGACAGTTTTGCAATTGTAAGAGTGTGGTTATTTTGTTTTGTAATGTTCTGTGAAGTGTGATTTGAGTTAACGGGTAAAGCTAGAATCACTACGTCACAACCTATTGGCACCATTTTTAGGAAATATGGTATTCATTTCTATTGTTATGCTGATGACACCCAACTTTATCTGTCTTCTAAACCTTCCTCAAAGTTTCCTCCTTCTGCTCTTCTTGAGTATCTTGATGAATTAAAAACTTGGTTTTCAAGTAATTTTCTCAAATTAAATAATAGTAAAACAGAAAGTACAAAAACCAAAATAGATAAGTCAAACATTTTCTCTGTGATAATAGACAATTGTCCTGTTCCTCTGTCTAATCAGGTTAAAAGTTTGGGTGTCATCCTCGATAAAACTTTGTCGTTTGTAGCTCATATTAACAGTGCTACCTGTTCTGCATTCTTTCATATTAGGAATATCAATCGTCTGCGACCTGTCCTTTCACTGAAGAGTACTGCTACTCTTGTGCATGCTCTTGTAACATCACAAATCGACTATTGTAATGCTTTGTTTTATGGACTTCCTTCCAAATCACTTCACAAACTACAGTTGGTATAAAATGCCGCTGCTCAAGTTATCACCAAAACTTCCAACTCTGAACACTACGGAAGTTCTAAGTTTATTATTATTTTTTTCCTTCTTGTTTTTATCGTGGAACTGCATATAACTGACGTTATTTTTCATTTTTATATCGACAGAACGAGAGTTGTTTTCTCGTTATAACGTCTTATTTTTCGTTAAATCAACATAACGAGGAGGTTGTTGCTCGTTACTAACGACTTACTTGTCTCGTTATATCTGACATAACGAGAGTTGCGTTTCCTTTTTTAGTTAGAAAGACTTAATTTCTCGTGAAATCGTAAACTACCGACGCAGTTGCTGTTTATGGTCTATAACCGACTTAATTTTCTCGTGTACGCGTTTGGGATAGAATATGAACGACCTCGTGATCGCTATAATTTGTACAGTATTGTTCATTAGGCTACTGACATTTAATTCATTCATAAATGTTAATGTTGCTTGAATCAATATGACTATTTTGTATTAAGTTCTTGCTAGATGCATGATTTTCACCAACGCGTTCTGTGTCATAAAATTACTGTTTATTAAAACCAAGGTTGACGTCACTGTTTTCTGTTTGCACCTATATCTTATTTGTGCTTCTTTGAGGTACATTATTTTTAGTTAATAAGCGGGGGTGTTCTGTTTATCTACAGTAGGACAGGCTTCAACAACGTAGGCTATTTGTAATGTGCCTCTTTTCCTTATTAATCTTTATTGTTAATCATTAAATGTATATTGATAAGACATGTGATTTATATGTAAAGTGTATAGACTAATTTAATTCAGTGATGTTCTACATTGTTGTAATCTTTTGTGTTTTCTACATATCTTTGTGGAAACCACACAAGCACACAAGCACACACACAAGCACACACACACACAATCATTGTTGATAACATGAACGACCCCCGTCTTGTTATTGTTTCAAAGCAGTATTTTAGTCTTGTTTACCACGCACATGATATCAGTCACAGCATATAATGACTACTAAAAATGACAAATTATAATTTTCTTTCAAATAAAATGAAAATTATAAGTGGGTTGAATCCAAGCAGCTCTAAAATATTTTTAGAATAGTTCTGCATCCTGAAGGCACTCCGCCTGTGTTTGCCCTTCCTTTGGGTTGCTTTGACCATTTAACCTAAATTGACCTAATTACACACAACAATCAAAGTGTTCTGAGCGTACGTCTCTGGAACTATCAAATCCAACGTGACGTGATCGAGCACACTTTAGTTTTGGTATTGGTCGGACCTCGTTATTAGTAGGGCGACGAACAGCACAATTGCTGAATTATCACACGATGTGTAGTGCTTACATAAGGAGCGGCCAAAATGGTTTTCTGTCATCAGATGCGTGTAAAGTTGAGTTCGTTACTATAACAACAGTAGATCAAACAATCATTGTAAAAAAAAAAAAACAAGTTGTCCGAGATTAACGAGACAACAACTCTCGTTATGTCGATATAACGTGAAAATTAAGTCGTTATAACGAGAAAACAACTCTCGTTATGTCGAGATAACGAGAAAATAAGTCGTTATAACGAGAAAACAAGAAGGGGAAAAAAAAGAATGCATGGCCGCTTAGAACTTCCGTAGAACACATCTCTCCTGTTCTACAAAATTTGCACTAGCTCCCAGTTAAATTCCGTGTAAATTTTAAAATTTTACTTTTAACCTACAAAGCAGGTTTTAAGATCTGCTTCTGCACTTACTCTTGTTCTCCCATGCACTCGGACAACTTCCATGGGGTCACAAGCTTTTGGTTATGCGGCTCCCCTTTTATGGAACTCACTTCCTGTAGAAGTTCGCAATAGTCTTCCGGTCTTTAAATATCGTCTTAAAACTTATTTGTTTAGGCAGGTTTTTATGTGATTTTATGTCTGTTTGTTGTATTGGCTTTTATTGTTTAATGTTATTGTTTTACTCTGTTTTATGGACTTTGTAAGGTGTCCTTGAGTGCCATGAAAGGCGCCTATAAATAAAATGCATAATAATAATAATAATCACAGCTTTAAAGCAGGAGATTTTACTGATAGCTGGGTAAATAGTACATTACAGCAGAGACTTCATTTCTGGGTGAACTTTTATTATCTAACTAGGCGATTTCAGAAGAGGCTAGCAATAGCAAGCTAGCTTTGAAAGCATAAGATCCCACCCTCCCTGAAAATCACTCTCCAAAGCCACGCCTCCTCCAAAACACATGACCGCGCACAGACAGACCACATGATAACCAGCGACATGATGAGAAACGCTGTCAGATCACCTCATGTCTCATTCACCGGTGAGACAACATCACAGTACAAAGCGCATAATATTACAATAATAACACCTTCCAGGCAGGACAGCTTATCGTAGTCCGTGGACTGCAGATTGATTGGACAAACATTTTTATGGTCCTACGCCTTCAACAGATGATTATAAATACATATAAATACATTTAGAGCACTTAACTTAAAGATTGCTGTCGGGACGTGAAGAGACTTTCAACCAGCAGAACAAAAAATGTTTTTGAACAATCACCCTTGTGAAAAAGCAGTGTGCTTAATTGCATTGAATGTGCACTTACAGTGTACTTTAAAACTTAAAAGTATCATTTTAAACTATTACTGGTAGATAATGTTAATTAATAATTAATAAAACAAAAGTGTTTCTTAACACACTTAAGCACACTTTTAAAAAAGTGCACTTTGTAACAATGTCAAATAATGTCAAAGTTTTACCTTAAAGTACATTTTAAATCAATGTTTTAATAATCTTTTGTCATGCTTTAAAGAAATACACCATTTTATGTGGTTACTAGAATACACTGCTAAAGTGCATGTAAACGTGGATTATTACTGTAGTGTGTTATTGTAGGTTATATGATGAAATACTTGCCTACAGGTTTCAATAGAAATGACATTAAAGTATATGTGACCCTGGACCACAAAACCAGTCATAATGGTCTTTTAATGAGATTTAATATAAATCAAATCTGAAAGCTGACAAAAAGATTTCACTGAGTATGGTTTGTTATATATTTAGTTGGTCGAGGATAGGACAATATTGGGCTGAGATACAACTATTTGAAAAATATGGAATCTCAGGGAGGTGCAACAAAAAATACTACTTATTTAGAAGGAATATAGAATATATAAAATATATAACTATATATATATGATATAGACAATTAAAGTCTGGTCAAATAAGTCCTTAGCAAGTAGTCATTATATCACAAATATAAGTTTTGATATATTACAGGCGGAAATTTACATAATGGATCTTCATGGAACATGATACTTTACGTAATATTCCTACTGACTTGCAATAAAAGAAAAATGATATATTTTGAACCTCCAATCAATACGATATTCGTTGGCTCGTTGCTACCAAAAATACACCAGCGAACGTAAGAGCTGTTTTGTGCTCCAGGGTCACATATTTTTAGTATAATAAATGATGTCAGTCCATGACGTGCAGTAAACTGTAAACTGAATGTTTTAAAGAAATATCAATAACAAAAATACAATAAAGAGGTGATCGGAAGCAGGTCAAAAATATAAGCGTCTAATGTATTTAATAATAAAAGAATTAATTCATTTTTATGAGGGTACAATGGACACAAAAGTCAAAGTAAGGTAACTGTACTTTTGGGGCTCCGATGGCTTGTGAATGTGCCTCCTGTAGGGCATCCAGTGCCGCGCTGAAGTCCTCAGACGTGACGCTCACCCCAGAGACACACAGATCCTCCTCTTCCTGTTCACTCGCCGCTTCTGGAAAACTACACACGAAAAACACCACACCAGTTTCTCATCCATTCGACAGAGAAAAACAGTGCTGGAGTGACTGACAGCAGTGGGGTGAAGACTCACTACGTCTGTAGAAGTCGTCTGTGAGCGGCTTTCCCAGCGCTGGTAAGAAGTGCGCAAAGATCTCCTAAAACAAAACCCTACAGAAACAAAGTCAACATGAAACCCTACTGGCAATAAAATGCACTTATGCAAAGTTGGACCAGGACCATGTATGAAAAAATACATATGGTAAATCTGAATGCACAGATAAGATGGATGAGCAGTCAATAGTCTCACAGCTGTCTGTTTGGCAATCTTGCCAAGATTGACGTCTTTTCCCAACAGCAGGTCCTCACTGAGGCTGGAGAGCATCGTCCTGCGCTGCTCCTCGGACAGGCTCTCTAGCGCCACCTGGTGCACAAACGCTGCCATCACATCTGAGGACAGCTCTCGCTGGCTGCTCACAGACCCCACCACCACCACACTGCAAAAGAAGAGAAGAAAGCAAGCAAACAATGACAAATGGTCATCTGTTCAGGTTCTTTCAACAGTCTTTGAAGGTCTCTTCCATTAAAGCGAATGGAAGGAGTCTGTCGTGCTGGCACCTCACCTGGCGTGAGCAGCTGCTATGAGCTGGCAGAGGGTGGAGGTGACCCTGGAGTCGGTCTCTGAGCCGTCCCGCGGCTGGCCGAGCAGCTGCAGGTTTCTCAGCAGCAAAACACACGGATGATGGAGCTCCGCTCTCTCAAAGACAGACCTCATCTTAGCCTCGCATGCAGCTGCAGTGTCTGCGCAGAGACTGACGCAATCCACCTGCACATATCCAGATCATTACGACTCTATTCATATTGTGGCCTGGACCACCAAAATAATTCAGCAGAAAGGGGAATTTTTTCGAAGTGAGATTTAACACTGAATAATAATTCCTTATCAATTGATGAGGGTTGTCAGGATAGGACAATATTTGTCTGAGATACAACTATTTGAAAATCTGGAATCTGAGGGTACAAAAAAAAAAAAAATCGAAATATTGAGAAAAACGCATTTAAAGTTGTCCAAATGAAGTCCTTAGCAATGCACATATCAAAGTGAGAGACAAAAATTAAGTTTGATATTTACAGTAGGCAAATTTACAAAAGTGTCATGGAACATTGTCTTTACTTAATATCCTAATGTTTTTTGTCATAAAAGAAAAATCAATAATTTGACCCATACAATGTATTTTTTACTATTACTATAAATATACCCCAGCGACTTAAGACTGCTTTTGTGCTCCAGGCTCAATTTATAAAACGGAGAGTTCCGGTCCTTGGTTCTGATTGGTTGAGGCGCTTTCCAAGCTGTTGTAAATTACTCTACAAACACACACCTTTGTTTACTTCTGTGTGTTGTTCGGCAACAACTTTGTTGCAACCACAACTGTTTCTGAGGAACTACATTGTTTGGTGGAAGAAGACTGTTTTTATTAATATCATAAAACTTAATTTGCTTATATGGAATATGGAATAACCGTTTTATAAAAGCAATAAGCCCCGTGAAGCCGTGGTTTACAGTGAATTTATAACGGCTAAGGGGGTTTTAGTCTAACACCCCCTTAGCTGTTATAAATTCACTGTAAACCACGGCTTCACGAGGCTTATTGCTTTTATAACACTAGACAAAAAGCATATATATTCTGTGGAGTTTTGTTTTGGACAAAAAATGCAGCTATTAAATATGGCCATAACATGAGTCAGCACTGTGACATTTGTTCCCTTGACGTAATTTAGTTGGCCACAAATTTGAACAATGTGGCAGTGTTTTAACTAAAATGAGTAACCAAAATAATAAGTCAGGTGAAACCAATTCTTCATTCATAGTCACAGTATCATGCCTGCATTTCATGTGCAGAGCTCTGAGGAAAATAAAGAAATGTGGACTAAAAATATCCAACAAATTAATTCTGTACAGAAAACTATCAAGGACATTTGTAAGATGGTATGATTAAAATGTCACTCAATATTTGTATATTCTATGTATTGTTATGCTTATTAGAGCATCGCGTTTGTTAGCTTAGCAACATGCTAATGTTCTACTAAACTCTACTAGACTCAACTGTGTTTTGTTTCCCGTAAACTTATGAAAAACACAGTACGATATGAGATGTTTATTAAGCGCATCTGTGGAACTGTGGAAAAAAAAAAGAACACAAAAACTACAGGGAAAGGTCACCGACAAACCTCTGATCAGCCATGCAAGATGCAGCCTCCTGCTAGCTGCTCTTACCGCGGTAACTTTACCACTGCCATTGGGACCCATCAGAAGAACCGAACAGCCTCTTTTTAACGTTAGACAGCTGCGCGGAATAACAAAAATATATATACTGCTATATATAATATATAGAATATATATATATTAATTTGCTATCGTCAAGTAGTTAAAAAAGTAATACACATTGTAAATTATAGCTTACCAGTTAATATTGCCAATGCAGCGTTCCAGCAATGCTGAAAATACAAGATATAGCATCGACTAGCACTTAAAACATCTTCTAAAGCAGTAGTTCTTAACCAGGGGCAGCAGGATGACTTCAAAGCATTCAAATGAAGAAATCAGTTTTAATATATTACAATAATCTAACTTCAATCTAAATCTAAATGCTATTTAACACATACAATCAAGATGTAAACTAAATTCATACTCTTTTTTTTCCTCAATAAAATATTACTTTATGAAATATAAAAGTTTGTGGATCACAAAATTATGTGTTTCATTTGGCTTTAATATATACAACAGGTTACTGTTAATAGGCCCGTTGCAATACATCAAATCATATCTACTTTCGCGCAATATATGTACATGCCCAATTCATTTTTTGGTGACGCACAAGATGCTCACCTCTACCATCTACTAGTTTACCATACAGAAATTAATTGTACCATGTTTTGTACATTTGACACTTGGCACCAGTGTCCTTTCTGCAGCCTTCTCATGCTAACTTGGTGTGTGTAGATAAAGAGGTGCTGTTCGATTTAAAAAAATGCTTCTACCAACAAGTTTCATCTGCAGACTGTGGTCTTTGTTTAGGGGTGCTGTATCTCTGCGCCCATATGAGGCTGTGAGCACCTTAATTCATAATTATGATATATAGTATATAATATATATGAATATATATATATATATATATAATATATATATATATACTATATTACACAATACAGACACCTTTCACTGAAGTGAGGTTGTATGATAGTGAGCAGTTGCTCCACAGTGCTGGACAGACCCGGAGGACAGAGACTCGTCCAGAAAGACCAACCCTTCTGCAGCACCGAGCAGGGAGACCGGCTGTGGGCGGAGCCTCCCTGTGGACAGCCAATCAGAGGTCGAGCACAACTGTATATATTAACTGTGTGGTCACAGAGCAGATTCTGATTGGACTATTATTAATATAATTTCTCACCATGTAGAGCGAAGTGTGACTGGAATCAGCCAGATATGAAGAAACCTCTTCCTCCTCCGCAGAGAAACCACACACCTGCTTTACTCTGAAATACAGCACAGGCCAGCTGCCAAACACAGAACCTGCATGAGGATTGGTTTTCAAAGGTCTTTAAAGCATCTCCTGAAGATGAACCCGCACCTGAGGATTCCTTCAGAGCTGTTCTCTATAAGATCAGGATGTCCTTCTGTCGGGATTCCCAAAATACTCCCCCGCTGAACAAGCCTGCAAACAAACACAACGCTCAGGAAAGCCAGGAAGAGGGAGAGAGCATATACGCTATATGTCTGAAAGTGCGCTGTGAGCACCTGGGTGAGCTGAAGTGTTTGTGGAGGATGCTGTCGAAGGGCCCATGGGAGCTGTAGTTTGGAGATACGACGGCTTCAATGTGCAGCTCTTTAGCGAACGGAGGCACTGCGCATCGACACGCGCTCACGGAGATCTGAGACTCTGCACGCGACGAGATCTTATTCCACCTCTGCTTCAATCAAATCACACACACACAAACCTAATCACACATCTGATCGACCATCAGACCTCACTGAGTGTTACCCTACAGTGGCAGACTGATCAAATAATATCTGGCCATTTCTGAGATGACCAGCAGTCGATTACCAGGAACGTGATTAAAAATTCTATAGAATAGGGTTATATATATATATATAGATATATATATAAGCAATTTTCACTAAATAAATTGTATAGTATAGGTATTTTCTGTAGGAAGAAACCCTTTGAACTCTAACAGGTATAAAAATCTAATGATTGTCTATTTAGGGACGTAGTATTTGTATTTACTCTCTCTATACTGAAGTATATCAGAGGATATGTAAGTATACCTCTACCACTTGATTGTTTATATACTAGTTTATAAAATGTAAATATATTATCACGATATGCTTTAAAATATTATATGAATTCTTTATTATACAAACATCCATGGTGAGTTATATATAATATATATATTTTTTTTTTTTTTTTTTTTATTTTATTCGCACTCATGCAGTATATCCTCACATAAGGCTGCTTTGTTTATATCATCACAAAATGTAAACCATATTATCACCCAGGTCTAATCTTATATTTAAATGTATAACTATAAACAAATAACCAAATATAAGTGTAAGAAAATGTATTAATAAATAAAAATAAATGGCACATGGCAAATCTGCTCAAACCAATTAATGAAATCATTTCAAATTATCCAGTGTTACCTTAATGGCGATACTGTGATACAACAAATTTGATTTTCATTTTTTCAAATGGTGAATTTTAAAATGAACAATTTTCAGTTTTTTTTTTATTGTGTTGGCCACAGTCATTAAACTACTTCACCTTAATCTTGATGGTCTTGTTTCCAACAGGCACAGGCATCCCTTCTGCCAGGTTAAACCACTGAACCGGTGAAATCAAGCCCACATTGTCCTTCACATCCATGTCTTGCTGTCTAACTGAGTCAAAAGCTTTGATTGCAAGCAGATGAATACGTCCCTGCTCGGCCAGGACAGGACTCTGAGCCGGAGGGGTCTTCTTAATCTTCTCTGCTGGGACGGACGCAATGACCCACTCCCCGTTAAACACACCCAGCTTCAGCATCAAGCTCTTGCTCACAAAAACCGTGCTGTCCGCGTCCAGTCCTTCATCACGCTCGAGTCTAGACAGTATTCCTCCAGGTTTGTGGAGGTCTGAGGCGTCTAGCACGCGCACATCGAGTCTGCATTCAAGAGCCTGCGAGAAAGCGCTGAAGTCCAGCACTCTACTGTTCAGCAAAGAGCCGCCAGAACTCAAGCTACTTGCGTACTGGGCGAAATCAGAGACAAAGAGAGAGGACACTAGCATGATGCCGCTGCTGCTGAGCTCCAGATCTCTGCAGTCGGAGAGCACCACACTGGTGTCCACTGTTATCCTGCCCTGGCTGACAGGTGTGCACTCCAGCACCGTCACCTCTGACAGCTGCTGCTGCACCTGTGCGGCTTCTTCACCCAGTAAATGATGGTAGGGTAAGAGCAGAGCATCGCCTTGCCTCGCCAGCAGAGTCTGTCCGTGACAGGAGGCTAGGATCAGCAGAGCATTGGAGAACTTCTCTGAAGAAGCCCATTTAAAGCTCTGCTTCGTCCGAGCCCCGATGACAATCTTCTTTAAAGGCAGCAGACACTGCGGGCGAACCGTTCCCGGCGAGTGCTCCTTCAGGCCGTAGTGTTTGAGGAAAGATTTACTCACATAAACAGCGAGGCACGTGAGAATGTTTACATCGGTCTCTTCCTCTGGAGCTATGTGCGCGCACACCAGAAAGCCCCGATTACAGGGGGACTGCTGCTCCATCAGTGACAGTAACAACGCGTGTGTGGGTCCAGTGCGGTCTGGAAACTGTTGAGTGAATTGTGATTTGTTGATAAGCACATGTAGAGGATGAATGTGTGTTGGAAAGTCATCAAGACACTGCAACTTCACGGGGGCCGCCATGTTGAAAATGTGCGCATGCGCAGTGAAACGAGAAAAACTGACCGCGACAGAAAATTTTATATATATATATATATTCTAATGTAATTATTTGTCGGAGAAATGTTACAACTTCCCCTTAAAATCAGAACCTGTATAAGATTATATTGAAACAGTTATGAGGGTAACTAGGAAACACAAAAGAAACCAGAAAAGTTTACGTTCTCTTACTATTTTACGAATACCAAAAGATATAGTGCTGACTTAATCTTTCATAAAATTATCGCGTTCATTTTTTCAACATCAATTTGAGTCTTGCCCGTCGAATCATTACGCATGAATGGCTGAGTACATTCGATTAAATAATTTAAATGAAATGGCTACACTTGCAACAAAATAAAATGATTATAATAGTCACGTCACCTTTATTTATATAGCGCTTTAACAATACAGATTGTGTCAAAGCAACGGAAGCGGTTTGGAATAAACAACCCATGAACAGCATTATTTAGGAAATATTGGGTCAATAATGCAAAATGATAATAGTAAACACTAAATTTTCAGTTAAACGCAGTTCATCATTGAATTCAGTGATGTCATCGTCCAGCTCAGTTCAGTTTAGTCTGTGCAATCAAGTCAACGATATCGCTGGAAATTAAGTGTCCCCAACTAAGCAAGCCAGAGGCGGCAGCGGCAAGGAACCAAAACTTCATCGGTGACAGAATGGAGAAAAAACCTTGGGAGAAACCAGGCTCAGTCGGGGGGGGGGCCAGAAAGGTATCCAATCCCCACAACTCATCCTCTGACCAGACGAAGCCAGCACTTCAATTTCAGGCTGCAGCAAAGTCATGCATTATGGACAGCAGGACGCTCAACTTGGTTCCTGTGGTCTTGTCCCAGTGGTCGTCTGAGACAAGGTCTTTACTGGGGATCTGTATCTGGGGCTCATCTAGTTGTCCTGGTCTCTGCTGACATTCAGGGCTGTAGAGGTCCTCTCTAGGTGCTGATCCACCATCTGGTCTGGATAATAGGCCTAATAAATAATATTTCTCCAACTTATCTTAACATTGTGTGTTCTCATTTCATTTAGGCCTATTGCTAAAGCAGCACGTTATTACCACTAATAAACAACAAATACATCTGTATGTCAGGGTTAGATTTTTTTATTTAATTTTTTTTTTTTACATATTACACTTTATCTTTATATTACAAATCTATCCAACAAATGAAATTGTATTTTTTTCTGAGTCTTTAAGCGCCCCCTGCAGGAATAACCACTTTGTTTCTAATAGGAAATTGGTTTGAAATTACTGGACACCCAATGAAATAAAACATTCACTTAACTTAAATGACATTAATCCAGCAAAGCGTTTCATGTTTCAGTTTTATGTATAGTATCATGTTAGTTTTTTATACAGGTTTGCTATCAAGACTAGCCATGAACCACAAGATAAAGAAAACACAAGCTGAAAAAAAGTGTTTCAGTATCTTCATGAGCCTATTTTCTCCTAAATAAATAAATTCATTCATTCATTTAAAAAATGCTTCCTGCTGACTATTAGCTTGTGGTATCAATCTTGGCCACCAGCTGGCCATTATAACTTTTCCACACATTTTTCACTTTTCATTGTCATGCATCTTCTAAAACAAACGGATGTGAAGCACAGATGCAGAGGTTTCTGTTTTTATCCTGTTTCTCTTGGTAACCTGTAAACTCAAAGACACTCAGAGTCAGAAAGCGAGAAAGGTCAAATTTGCAATAAAACCCTCAAGGTCAGTTTAAGTTCAAATCTGTAAAGTTCACTGCAAGTCAAAGCAGAAAAAAAACATTTTTTCTTTCTGTTAGTTTCAAGAAAGGTGATTCATTTATGTTTTGATGGGTTTCTGCTATAGTTGGTGGTTTAGTATTGATCTGAATTTTTGTGTTCTTAAGAATTCATTGTCAAATGTTTTTTCTAATATTAGGAACTCAACATATCCTCGCTGCAAGACGTCCCATCGCCCCCCTAAAATACAGCAATAAATATGTGCTGGTCAAACTCAGCTAGTTGCCCATGTTTTATTGGGGATGTCTTACCGAGACGCAGTTGGACAGTCGTTCTAATGATCTCACACACTGTGAACACACACTGAGCACTGAGTCACAGAGTAGCCTAACACTCCGTGACGTCATGAGGATCTCTGTCACATTTGAGGGGTCCTGCAGGCCCTTACACATTTCTCCTCATCAGACAGTAGGATCCATCAAGAAGATGATCATGGTATTTGAACTCCTGTCAGCAGACTTTACTGAGTCATGTTTGCTTGTGTATATAATTTATAGTTTATTTAACTTTAAATTTAGCTTGTCTTCTGCTATTGATACTGAATCTTATAAAGAACCCTTTCTGGATTGCAGTACTCATGGGGAACAAGCATACAAGAGCATTTCTTTGTGCGGCTGTGGGATGGTGATGAGGTGCAGAGATATCTGGAGCTGAGTTACGCTGGCGCCGCCCTGCAGGACAACTGGTGTGTTTCAGACTTTGGCATTGCCACAGCAAGCACCATTCACTGTCAGGTGAAGTACTGACCCACGTACACACATACACAGTACTTTCTAGATTTCAGCTGCTTTGCAGACAGTCTGTGCTATGTTTTCAGTGACTCACTGTAAGCTAATCTACACAAAAACAGAAACGATTGATGCTTTTATCATGGTTTTAGACATGAATTAATGAGAATACACATTCGGTCCCTTAGTCTTTTCTCTCTGTGACCTCTTTACATCTGTAGTCTCATGCCCCTAAAGGGCCCTAATTCAGCCTGCAACATTTGTTTGTCTAGAGTAGAGACACTAATGCACTGTAGCCAAAAATATTTTGTATTTGTACATAATTTGTGGTCCGAAACAGAAATGGTTTCTAAAAATAATTTTCTAGCTTATAATATATGGCAGCTGACCCTGTGAAAAACTCCCTGGATCAGTCATTTTACCCATTTTGTCAGTGATTTGTGAAATATAGGTTCTGGAACGTAATCATGTGTAGTATACAAAAATGGCATATCATATAAGAATTACATTTAAGTAACCCTAAGCCAAACCCTAATCATATATTAAGTACATGTAGTTAATTAATATTACTCAGTACTTAAATGTATAATTACACTGTAACAAGGACACCTTCAAATAAAGTGTAACCAAAGGTTGCTATATTTATCTACATACATGGCACTACTAACAGAGTACAATTTGGTATTTCATTATTAGAGAGATATATTAGGTGAACTATTATCTAACATAAAATTAAAAGTAGCTAGAAGTAAACACTTCAAATGTCTGTATCGCCCTTTAAAATGTGGATTCTGTCCTGTCACACCTCAGTGGTCTCGACCTTGTTACCTATTCTGCCATTTTTTTCATTTTATTAAAATCTTTTACCTAGGATTCAATCATAGATTTAAACTGTTTTTGTCACGGTGTGTGGAGGCAGGCAGGATGACGAGGACAACAAGGATATTTAATATAGCGACAACAAGGCCGATTCGGGTAGATGCGATACACACACTCAGGGTAACAGTCACAATAACCGACAATACTAGAATACACGAGACAGGAACTTATAGGGCAGATAACGAGGGGCAGACAGGTGAGCACACTGAGGATAATTAACTAATGATTGAACGGGCTAAACCAACAAAAGGGGAAGAAACCACAACAAACAGTCCACAGGGGTGTTACAGTTTTCAGACATGACATAAATTTTGGTTAAAGGGTTGCAAAAATTGTGAACATATAAAACATGCATAAAATAAAACAGATCCTGAGAATAAACATTCACACTTTGTTTAAATAAAACAATTTTACCTAATTTTGGGGGATTTTCAAGCCTTGAAAGTACTTGTGAAATGTGCCAGTTGCCGTGCAGTAGTGAGCAGGTCTCACCACTGGGTGGCAAATGTGTCAAATGTTGTACTTGATTGTCTTGTTTTGATGTAAACATTCTGCCCCACACAGGACGTCAGCAAGGCCATTCTACATGTGTTCAGTGCCATAACAAAGGCGACTCTTCCCATAATGGAACCAGTAACCTTACTGAGGTTCCTTGTGTCCAAGCTGAAGTCAGTGGTGTCCCTGCAGCTCGGTATTCCTGTCAGCTCCTTCAGACTCTCCACTGGGAGCGGCCTTCATCTCTATGACTGTAACCTGCTCAGTGACTATGCTGTGCAAGCTGGTAAATCACATCTGCAAAGCCATCTAATCACTGAGACACACACAGACAAAATCAGTCGGTAGGCTAGTTGTGTATAGGTTTTACTGTTTTACTTAATTGTTGTATGCCTGTATTTATGTAGCACCGTGGTCCTGTGAGGCACGACATTTCGTTCCACTGTATGTCCCCACATGTAGCAGAATGACAATAAAGCTCAACTTGAACTTGGACATTATACAGATAAAAAAGTATGTCTGGACTCATATGTTGTGGATGGTCAGACACTACCACCAGACTTTCAAGTCAATCTGAACACAACGATCTCACACATTAACATGCACCTCTTTGCTAGGAGATGCACGACAAATGAAAACAATATCAAGTTGTTCAAAATATCAAACATGTTTCATGCCCTTCATATTCTAAGCAGATTTCTGTTAAGTCTGTCAACTCTGACTGCCTAAAGTCTGCAGACTGGCTAGGACTTTTGGCAACTATAGAGTTATACTTTGAAAGTTATTTTTATTCATTAGTTTATTGAAGAGTTTCTACCCTATCAAACACTTTCTTATTGGCCAAGGAAACTTCAGGACCCTCACTAGAGATGAGGATATCACACTAAAGAGGTGGCAAATGTCCAATACTTAGGGCTCTATACAACTTTTAATAAAACCCAATTGTGCTGGATTGATCTCTCATACTGTGCTTATGTGAAAAAATTAAAGGGGTCATAGGATGCTACATGCACTTTTACAAGTTGTTTGAACTGAAATGTGTGTTTGCAGTTTGTGTACACAACCACCCTATAATGATAAAAATCCACCCAGTGTTTTTTTTTTTAATCTATTAAAATCTTTACCCCTTTCTCAAATCGAGCTGATCTCAGATCCTACGATGGTTTGATTGACAGTAGCATTTCAGCACAAACTGGACTGGCATCTTACCTTAGCTCCGCCCTGAGTGAGCTGTCATCAGTCCTCCATTGTTTCACCGCTGGAGCAGATGTAGACAAGAATGACTCCTAAGCGATTGAGGTTTCTGTTGTTGGATGTAATAATGAACAGCAGTCGTCATTTACTCCCGACATCTGAGCCGCTGTCTCTGAAGAAAGAGAGAGAAGGCGGCCCCCGATTAATAAACGTGTCTATGTTTGCGCAAATCATTCGTGATCCACCTTCACCCACAGAAGAAGCGATTTTTAATGAATCTTTGCAATTCGCCTTTCCTAATAATGTGCTAATTAGCAAGCTTCACGAATGCAGCTAAAGTAAACAGTCTCTCAGAGAGCGGCTCGGAAGAGAGGGGCGGGGTCAGCAGAGCTCATTAACATTTAAAGGAAAATGCTACAAAACGGCTTGCTCTGAAAAGAGCTGTTTTGGACAGGGTAAAAAAATTGTGGAAATTGTGGAGGAAAATGGGCATCCGATGACCGCTTTAACAACTGGCCAAAAGCATGTGGACAGTAGGGCTCTCCTCAGTCCCCAGTATGATTAGGTTTAGGGTTAAGTGTGGGTAAGTTTTAGGGATAGAAATCAATCGGCTTGCAGCCTTAATGAGGGGTGTAATAATCTGGCGGGGTGTTGTAATTCTGCACAGCACTGCCAAGTTACAAGAGCTTGGGTATGCAAGAATACCTCCCGGTACTGTGAAAAGAACAGTGCAGAAGTTTAAGCTCTAATCTAGAGTTGTACTCAGGAACTTTAGGAAATCACTAATGAAAAGCTTAAATTGTAATTTAAGTATAGTAATCTTGTGTGGTGGTGTGTGTGTGTGTGTGTGTGTGTGTAGGTTTACTTTGGGGGGTGATTGAGGGGGTACCTGGTTAATGCACTGCATATCGCTGAGGAAAAGCAAACGCCACTAATAAAGGTTCTCTCTGTCACAGGGGGCAACCTTCTTCTGGAAATTTGGGAAGGCTGGAATGAGTTTCTGAGAGCTTGTTTCAGAGGACACAAACAAATGGTTCAGCGGCACCTCTCGGAGGAGAAACCTGTGTTTAGGTTTGACTACACCCCATCTTTGGTTTAGTCTGCACTTCTACAGTATGTCTGTTCTGGGTGTTTTAGGTACATCAAACAGAGGGCGACTGATTTCACAAGATCTTGATGTTCTGTGACGCAGGTTTCAGAAGCGTGTGGCTCTCTATGTGGCGACAGCACATGGACACCTGGACATGGCCAGCTGGCTGATCAACAGTGGGGTCAGAGCAGAAAACCCTGTCTGCGTCCATCTCTACCGCATATGGTGCTACCAAGACGGCCCATCCGGACTCTCTGAAGTGTCCCACACATGCAGCGGTTGAGGCCGGACAACTGCTGATCTTAAAATTGTTTGTTAGTAGCAGCATTGCAAATCTGGCCTGTTGTGATCCCGGTGGCAAGAATCTACTGCAAATCGCAATTCGGCATAGATGCAGCGAGTGTGTTACCTATTTAGCTTCAAAACTTTACATTACTGTCAACTTTCCCGGGTGCTCTCTACCAATGCACATCTATCTTCAAATCAAGACATGGATTTTTTTTTTTTTTTTTTTTTTTCTACGCAAGGGTGCAAAGGCAAGAAAATGCCACTTGTTGGGAAGAAAGCTTGGTGATCTGGTGCATGTTGATGGCTTTCCCATTCAGAAGAAGTCCTCGAATCCCAGAGGCCGAGCAATGAGAGGATGTATAGAGGTCAAAGAATCATGCTGTGGCTTCCCAGTGACCTCATGCTTTGTGGGTCCTTCCTGTGTCTGTCATCACCCCGCTGCGCCACCTTCCCAGAGTGCATCAGTAGTGCTGCCACAGCTGCATCCTCCCCAGACCATGAAGAGCACAAGAACCCAAAGGAAATCCTGCCAGCTGAAAATAGCAATGGGAGCATGGAGGCCTGGCGCAGTAAAGTTCCACTGCCCCATGCTTTTCCAGATATCAGGCACAGGCACAAGCACTTCCTCATCAATAGATCCTCAAAATCCGACAAGATACCTGACGTCCCTCAGGAAACCTTTAAACTGCTTAATGGATGAACTCTTTGGGAGAATGCCATTTATTGCTTGGCCATTGCCAGGTTGGTTATAGTTATAAACAATTATAATGTTAAATCCTTTCTTGCGTCCTTTGGAGGTTGACATGCTTAAAAGTGTACACACTGTGGATTTGGGGCTCAGTGTTCGGCTAGTTAACTCTTGCTGGTAGTCTCGCGTAGCCAAACCTTCAGACGGATGGCAGGAGGGCCGCCCAAGAGGACCAATCCCCGTTAATTTTGTTCAGTTTTATGTTCAGGGGTTGTGGAAATGTAATGTCGATGTCCCTACAAAATCAGACCGATGTGTAGCCAATAAATCATTCATTCATGAACGCCGTCTTCAGTTGTCAAGAGTCTGTGTTGTGAACGTCACATGCTTTTGAAAACCCATCTAGTCGATCCTGATAAGCGATTTTTGTCACAGTCTGGCATCACGACGGCTTTGTTTTCAGGCGACACACAAATCTCCCAGAAACCCTGTAGAATTAAACTAATCAAAAACTCCTGAAGTGTTTCCCATTTTATGTGTCTTATGCATCAGACGTTCCGCCAACAGTCCATAGGCGTGACTTCTGAGGCTGAGACTACTCCATTGACAGGCATAAAAATTGCTATCCATTCTGACTTTTTTTTTGTTGCCAGCAACATGTTAGTGAGTGTGATGTGACGTGTGGCCAAGTATGATAATCCATACTAGGAATTTGTGCTCTGCATTTCACCCATCCAAGTGCCCACACAGAGCAGTGAGTAGTGAACACACACACCATGAACACACACAGCAGTTGTGGTTTTTGTGCCTTGGTCAAGGGCACCTCAAGGTCCGGGCATACTTCACTTTCTGCGTTCCTTTCCGTCTTGCGCACAGCCGCGTCTGCACAGCTTTCAAAGTATACTCAACTGCGGATGAGTACAGATGGATGAGTTCGACACATACGCAGTACCACCTAGTGTACCTGTCTCAGCATTCACTTCACGCCTGCTCTTTTGTATACAGAAAAGTGCGTAGAAAAGCGCGGACGTCCGTGGACACTTCTGATGATGAAAATTGCGTCACTCGGACAGTGTGCAGACTGTCAGAAGTATGCCTCAGGCTTCATTCAGAGTATTGTCTACAATTCCTGCCGGTATTAGGACTCGAACCCGCCACTTTCAGATTAAAAGTCTGACTCTCTCATCATTAGGCCACAAAATTGCGAATCACAAACATGTGCTCGTAAAAGTATATATAGTTAGGCTGACCATACGTCCTCTTTTTCCGGGACATGTCCTGGCCAGGATTTCTATATTGCCTAAAATATCCAGGTTTTGGCTTTGTTTTCCTGTTTTCATACTACTGCTGAATTTAATGATCAAAGTAGTTTCATGCATAACATGCATAATCGACCAATCGTGGCTCATGAGAAGGTGGGATCTACAGAGAACGCTCAAAGCGATGCAAATACGGGTTACATATTAGGTGTGTTTGACTTGAAACTTGGTCACCCTGATATAGTACATGTTTTCCCCCCTCCTTGTCTACTCTCTGACGTCACAGCTCACAGTTGCTGGTGAAGGATGTGGGACTGTGTGTGTTCTTGTGATGGCACAAGTGTTCTTCTGCCCCACAAACCAGTTAAGCGCAAAGATTTCATTGTTTATGTCACAGTGCTGCTTGCCTAAACAACGCAGAAACAAAGACCAATCCCTAACCTTAATATAGGTTGGCAACAATTAAATCAGCTGCAGGGTGGGGATTGCACTTAGCTGGTTTTAGGGGAAAACATTATGTGTGGCATAAACCAGTCTGCAAGGTTACAGAGTGATGCCAGATGGCTTTTAAAACATGGGCGATTAGCAAAATACAAAAAATTAAGCCAGTCATGCAACTGCCAATAAATGGGAATGTTAGCGGTTAGCTTTCTCTTGTAGATGATATGCTTGTCCAATCAATCACAAATGCAGGAGTGTTTTGCGAAATCTGTTGTAAAACAATCAATATTTTTGCTCTTCCGTTTGGTGCCGCTAGTGACGTGACACACATCTTTTATCTTCCCCTCACAGTTCTTTCACTGAGAAGCCGTGGCTGCAGCAGCTAGCGCTAGCACAGACACTAGTCAGACGCAGCGTCCAAAGCATTCTGTGAGATGACCTGGAAACCTGCTCTGACAACCCTTACAATACACATTACACAATGAAGTCAGAGGCAACTTGTCCAGTGTCAAAAACATGTTGCCCAGATTCTGTCTCTGTGAAGTCTTTAGTTGTCCAGAATTGAAAAAAAAGAAAAAATCACATTATGAAATAGACTGGTCAAGACAGCATTCCATAATAAAATAATCAAACTTTGTGATTTAGTAACCATTGTATAATTAAAGCATCAAGCTAAATAAAATAATAACATTAAGGATTGAAGTTGTAGGGACTCCTCTAATCATGTTTGACAGCGCCCTTTTGTACAGGCTATGCTTAAAGGTGTAATAGGTGATTGTCTTCAGAAACATTTTTTATTATGCTGGTTAAGAGTCTCTTCACATCCTGATAGCAATCATTACGTTAAGTGGTCTAAATGTATTCATCTGTATTTATATATTCTATGGAAGGCGTAGGACCAAGAAATGTTCGTCCAATCAAAACGCTCAGTCCGAGCATTTTAATAAGCTTTCCTACCTGCCTGTCACCGTATGTATTTGCATACCTCTGCGCACCGGGTTCATGCAGACAGGATAAGTCATCAGCGCATTCACGCACACTGTGCAGACAGAGCGAGAATGGCAGACAAACATCAACAACCCGATCTTTCTTCCTGGTATTGTAGTACTTTTAAAGCTTTCTCACCGGTAAATGACACATGATGTAGCCCAGCGATTAATCCAGTCCTTGCGCCCCCAGCTCTGCATATTGTGCATGTCTCGCTTACACACCCGATTCAGATAACCAGCTCGTTAGAAGTGGGCTACGTGCATGAACTGTGTTTCCGATCGATATGATCCCTACACAGAGTTCATTGCTCCCTACTCCCTGAGCACAGGAAATCTGTTGAAGTTTACTTCAATTCGGAACATGGGCTGGAATTGGGAACTGCTGATGTAGCCTATTGTAGTAATGCTGTCTCTGGTATTCTGGTCTGTGAGCGTATGCGTTCAGGGGGGCGTGGCTTTGGACGCCGATTGCAGGGAGGGTTCGCTTTCAGTGCTATCAGGCTAAAATTAGCATTTTCCAAGATCTCCTACTGCACCTTTAATCTGAGAGGCTATTATTCTATTAAACTTCATACCCATTTTTCATATATTAATAATTTTGCCACAGTTGGATCTCTTGGAACTCCTAGGCGTAATTTGCGGGGGGGACGGGTGGGCGGGTGGGCGGGTGGGACATGTCCCCACCCCTTTTTGCCAGGGTCGATATTGTCCCTACCACTTTTTAAAAGAAATTGAAAAATATATTGCGGAAGGTAGGCTATGTATTAAAGGGAAAACAAGATCAACAAATCATTCTTCATAACCTAATTAGGGTGATCAAAAATTTATAAAAAAATTTGACATGCAGTGCAATAACGATGGGATTTGCAGCTGTCGCACTTTTCGTGTCATTAGGCTATAGCATTTTATTTAAAAAATAGAGAGCTTCCTTGTGCTAAGTATAGGCCTGCCCTCTGCTAAAGATTTTTCTAGTCAAATAGTCGCACTGGTTATATCAAAGTGATTAATATAATATATATTAAATTATAAATATATTAATTTATAAGCGCCCTTACTCAATAGAGGCTATAGGCAGACGAATTAGGATAGAGCCTATTCCGCGCTCAAACTCGCGCTTAAAGCAATTGCCTCAAAGCACCGGCAGAGTGATTATGAACGTGTCGGGGGAAAAGAAGACATTTAAATTATTTATTAATAAACTAGTGCTTCCTGAGTCAGTGTCGGGTGCAAAGATGAAGTTGCCGAATGCCAACGCTGACTCGCCATCTCCACATGTACGTGCCTTTAATAGAAATGCACCTTTCATACGGACTACAAAATTAAAGAAAATTACAAAATCGAGTGGGCGAGTTCTCCTTTATTTTATTATTCATAAAATTTGCCTGTTTTGGTTATATTTACTATTAATTGAAGAAGGTGCGCTCAACAAAAATGACGCGAATATCGATGGTTTTCACGCTGAAGTCAAGTAAAAGACCGCTTCTTAAACCAGAGTTAAATTTCGAGTTAAAAAGTCATAACTGAGATATGTAAACTGGCAATTGCGAGAAAAAAAGTCAGAATAGCGAGAAAAAAAGTCAGAAAACTGAGAGATCTGAAAACGGCACAATTTCGACTTTTTTTTCTCGCAATTGCGGTTTATATCACGCAATGTCGACTTGTTTGTCGCCAGAATTGTGAGAATAAAAAACTCACAATTGCGAGTGTATAAAGTCAGACTTGTGAGATAACTCGCATTCTGAGAAAATTATCAGTCTTTTTCCCCCTCAAACGTGGACTTATAAACTAGCATTCGATTACTAGCTCACAATTCTGAGAAAAAAAAGAATATAGAAATCAGATTGAGAGCGATCTATCCGTCCGGTGATATAAAGTCAGAAGTGCGTGATACTAAAAGTTCAATTGCGAGAAAAAATTCAGAATTGCAAGTTTGGATTAAAGTCAGAATTGTGAGTTAAAGTCAGAAGTTCGAGCGAAATATAAAGTCACAATTGCGAGTTATAAAGTCATATTGTGAGATATAAAGTCAGAATTGCGAGCTATAGTCAGAATGGCGAGAAAAAAAGGCAGAATTGCGAGAAAAAAAGTAAGAATTGCGAGAAAAAAAGTCAGAATAGCGAGAAAAAAAGTCAGAATCGCGAGAAAAAAAGTCAGAATCGCAAGATATAAAGTCAGAATTGTGAGACATAAACTCACAATTGCGAGCTATAAAGTCAGAATTGCGAGAAAAAAAGTCAGAATTGCGAGAAAAAAAGTCAGAATTGCGAGATAGAAACTCAGAATTGCGAGATATAAAGTCAGAATTGCGTGATATAAAGTCAGAATTGCGAGATATAAAGTCAGAATTGCGTGATATAAAGTCAGAATTGCGAGATGTAAAGTCAGAATCGCGAGATATAAAGACAGAATTGCGAGACAAACTCGTAATTGCGAGATATAAAGTCAGAATTGCGTGATATAAAGTCAGAATTGCGTGATATAAAGACAGAATTGCGAGTTATAAAGTCAGAACTGCGAGATATAAACTCGCAATTGCGAGCTATAAAGTCAGAATTGCGAGAAAAAACGTCAGAATTGCGAGATATCAAGTCAGAATTGCGAGATATAAAGTCAGCATTGCGAGATGTAAAGTCAGAATTGCAGGAGAAAACACGTCAGAATTCAGAGGGAAAAAAGTCAGAATTGCGAGATATAAAGGCAGAATTGCGAGATATAAAGTCAGAAATGCGAGATATAAAAGTAAGAATCGCGGTGATAAATAAAGTTCAGAGAAATTGCGTGTTATAAAGTCAGAATTGCGTGATATAAAGTAAGAATCGCGTGATATAAAGTCAGAATCGGGTGATATAAAGTCAGAATTGCGAGTTTTTTGGCTGCCCACTGTTTTTTGGCTGCCCACTGCCCACTGTTATATCTCGCAATTGAGTTTATATCATGCAATTCTGAGAAAAGTCAGAATTGTGAGTTATAAAGTCAAAATTGTGAGTTTTAAAGTCAGAATTGCGAGATATAAAAAGTCAGAATTGCGAGCATAAAGTCAGAACTTGCTGAGAAAAAATCAGAATTGCAGGAGAAAAAAAAGTCAGAAATTGCGAGATAAAGTATAAAGTCAGAATTGCGAGGATATAAAGTCGAATTGCGAGCTATAAAGCAGCAAATTGCCAGGAAAAAAAGTCAGAATTGCGTGGACAACAAAAAGTCATGGGATTGACGAGATATAAGGCAGAAATTGCGAGATATTATAAAGTCAGAATGCGTGATATAAAGGCGAATTTTGGGGGCGAGACTATAAAAGTCAGAATTGCGTGATATAAAGCAGAAGTGCGAGATATAAGTCAGAAATTGCGACAAAAAAGTCAGAATGCCGTGATATTTTTAAAGTCAGAATTGCTGATTATAAAGTCAGAATTGCGAAGAAAAAATTCAGAAATGCGAGAATAAAGTCAGAATGAGGACAAAACAGAAAAGTTCAGAAATCGCGTGATATACAGTTAAGAATTGCTCGATGAAAAAAATTCAGAATTGCGAGATATAAAGTCAGAATTGCGAGATATAAAGTCAGAATTGCGAAACAAATACAGAACGTCAGAATTGCGAGATATAAAGGCAGAATTGCGAGATATAAAGGCAGAATTGCGAGATATAAAGGCAGAGTTGCGAGATATAAAGTCAGAATTGCGTGATATAAAGGCAGAATTGCGAGATATAAAGTCAGAATTGCGTGATATAAAGTCAGAATTGCGAGATGTAAAGTCAGAATCGCGAGATATAAAGACAGAATTGCGAGACATAAAGTCAGAATTGCGAGATATAAAGTCAGAATCGCAAGAAAAAAAGTCTGAATCGCGAGATATAAAGTCAGAATCTCGTGATATAAACTCGGAATTCTGAGAAAAGAAGTCAGAATTGCGGGATATAAAGTCAGAATGCGAGATAATAAGTTAGAATTGCGCTGATATAAGTCAGAATTGCGAGATATTAAGTCAGAATTGCGAGATATAAAGTCAGAATTGCGAGATATAAAGTCAGAATTGCGAGATAAAAAGTCAGAATTGCGAGATATAAAGTCAGAATTGCGTGATATAAAGTCAGAATTGCGAGTTGTAAAGTCAGAATTGTGAGATATAAAGTCGCAATTACAAGAAAAAAAAGTCAGAATTTTGAAATATAAACTCAGAATTCTGAGAAAAAAAAAGTCAGAATTGCGAGATATAAAGTTAGAATTATGAGATAAAAACAGAATTGCAAGATATAAACTCAGAATTGCGTGATATAAAGTTTTCCCCCACAGAATTGCGGGATATAAACTCGCAAATGCGAGAAATAAAGTCAGAATTGCGAGAAAGAAAGTCAGAATTCTGAGAAAAAAAAGTCAGAATTGCGAGATATAAAGGCAGAATTGCGAGATATAAAGTCAGGAACATGCGTGATAAAAAGTCAGAATTGCGGATTGTAAGTCAGAAAATCGCGAGAATAAAGGCCAGAATTGCGGAATATAAAGTCAGGAATTGCGACAAAAAAAGTCCGAATTGCTGATCTAAAGTCAGGAATTGCGCGCTATAAAGTCAGAACTCGCGAGAAAAAAGTCAGATCGCGAGGGAAAAAACAAAAGTCAGAATTGGAGATATAAGGCAGAATGCGAGAGATAAAAGTCAGGGAATTGCTTCTGTATTAACTAAAGTCAGATTGCGAGATGTAAAAGTCAGAAGAATCGCGAGATATAAAGGCAGAAATTGCGAGATATAAAGTCAGAATGCGACAAACAAAAGTCAGAAGTGCGTGATATAAAGTCAGAATTGCGAGATATAAGTCAGAATTGCGAGATATAAACCCAGAATTGCGAGAAAAAAAGTCAGAATTGCGAGTTATAAATTCAGAATTGCGTGATATAAAGTCAGAATCGCGTGATATAAAGTCAGAATCGTGAGATATAAAGTCAGAATCGCGTGATATAAAATCAGAATTGCGAGAAAAAAAGTCAGAATTGCAGGAGATAGAAAGCAGAATTGCGACAAAAAAAGTCCGAAGTGGGATATAAATCAGAATTTGCGGTTGATATAGCAGGTCAGAATTCCGAGAAAAAAATTTCAGAATTGCGAGATATAAGTCAGAATTGCGAGATATAAAGTCGTATTTGCGAGAAAAAATGTCAGAATTGCGAGATATAAACTAGCAATTGCGAGTTATAAAGTCAGAATTGCGAGATATAAGTCAGAATGCGAGTTATAAAGTCAGAATTGCATGATATAAAGTCAGAATTGCGAGAAAAAAAAAAAGTCAGAATTGTGAGAAAAAAAAGTCAGAATTGCGAGAAAAAAAAAGTCAGAATTGCGAGATATAAAGCAGAAGTGCGAGATAGAGATATAAAGTCAGAAAATGCCGGGATATAAAGGCAGGAATTGCGAGATGTAACAGAATTGCGAGATATAAATTTCAGAATTGCGAGATATAAAGTCAGACTTGCGTGATATAAAGTCAGAATTGCGTGATATAAAGGCAGAATTGCGAGATATAAACACAATTATGAGAAAAAAAGTCAGAATTCTGAGAAAAAAAAGTCAGAATTGCAAGATATAAAGTCAGAATTGCGACAAAAAAGTCAGAATCGCGTGATTATAAAGGTCAGAATTGCGCGGATATAGAGTCAGAATGGCGAGGAGTGAGGAAAAATTTCAGAAATGCCGCGATATAGTCAGAATTTGGCGGGATATAAACAGAATAGTGAGGATCGAAAGTCAGATTCGCGTGATATAAGTTCAGAATCGCGTGATATAAAGGCGAATGGCGAGATCTATAAGTCAGATTGCTGTGATATAACAGTCAGAATTGCGAGATGTAAAGTAGAATCGAGAGATTATAAAGACAGATTGCCGAGACATATTTTAAGTCAGAATTGCGAGATATAAAGTCAGAATAGCGAGAAAAAAAGTCAGAATCGCGAGATATAAAGTCAGAATCTCGTGATATATAATCAGAATTGCGAGAAAAAATTTCAGAATTGCGAGATATAAAGTCAGAATTGCGAGATATAAAGTCAGAATTGCGTGATATAAAGTCAGAATCGCGAGATGTAAAGTCAGAATTGTGAGATATAAAATCAGAATTCTGAGGGGAAAAAAAGTCCGAATTGCGAGAAAAAAAAGTCCGAATTGCGAGATATAAAGTCAGAATTGCTTGGATAGAAGTCCCGAATCGCGAGAGTGTTAAACGTCCGAATTGTGAGATATAAAGTCAGAAAATGCCGAGTATAAAGTCAGACATTGTGTGATATAATGTCAGAGCTCGGGTGTCGGGAGGCGAAACAGAAAAGTCAGACCCCGGTTCGATCTCTCTGTATTTCGTCAGGCGCTCGTAAAGTTGGCGGACGAGCTCGGCAGCCATGCATCGGGAGGGGAGCGTCGAGGTATAGAAGTCCGAATGTGAGATATAGAGAGTCAGAACCAAGCCTCCCCGTACCTGCATGCGTGGCACCCGTGTACTCTTAAAGGATCACAGAGAGAGTCGGGGTGTGGCCGAACGGATATAAAGTCCACGAATTGCGAGAAAGAGACGTCAGCAAGCAGAATGCTTTGTGGGGGCAAAGCGAGAAAGTCATGAAAGGGGGAGCGATCCCCCGAGGAGCTTGAGGAAAAAAAGTCAAATTGCCGGAGATATAAAGGCAGAACTTGCGAGGATATAAAGGCAGAATTGCGTGGATAGATACAGTCCAGACATGCGAGGGTGAGGTGAAATATGTCAGATCGCCGGCCCTCGAGATCCAAGCCGAATGGCGAGACTGGTTATGTCGCACGATGGTCAGGCATTGCGCCAAAAAAAAGTCAGAACCGTATGGTGTTGCTAGTTTAAAGGTCAGGAATTGGCTGCGAGATATATAAGAAGTCGAATCTGAAGCGGGGCAGGAATTGCTGCGGGCGAGGAGGAGCGCTGGTGGCGGCGACATCCGATTGGCGGGCACCTGCCGGGCAGGATCGAATCGCTGACGAACGCTCGCGCCGGCGCCACAGACGCTGGGGTATAAAGGCAGAATTGCGAGATACTCCCCCTGCCGCGCCCACCGTGTGGTCAGATATGATCAGAATGTAGTATTGTGAAAGTCAGAATTGCGAGATATACAGTCAGAATAGCCCTGAATCGCGTGATAGAAAGTCAGAGAGCTCCGTTGAAGAAGAATTCAAGAAAAAAAAATTCCAGAATGCGAGATATAAAGTAGCATTGCGACAAAAAAAGTCAAGAATAGCGTGATAAAGTCAGAATGCGTGCTATAGAGTCAGATGCCCGAGGGAAAAAAAATTTCAGAATTGCGGAGATATAAAGTAGAATTGCGAATAATAAAGTCAGAAATTGCGGATAGTATCAGAATGCGAGAGTTAAGTCCAGAAAGGTGTAGAGATATAAAGTCGGAATTGTGTGATATAAAGTCAGAATTGTGTGATATAAACTAGCAATTGCGAGAAAAAAAGTCAGAATTGCGAGATGTAAAGTCACAATTGCGAGTTATAAAGTCATATTGTGAGATATAAAGTCAGAATTGCGGGATATAAACTCACAAATGCGAGAAATAAAGTCAGAATTGCGGGATATATAAAGGTCAGAATTGCGAGAGAAAAAAGTCAGAATTGCGAGGAAAAAAAAGTCAGAATTGCAAGATATAAAGGCAGAATTGCGAGATATAAACACAATTATGAGAAAAAAAGTCAGAAATGCGAGTTATAAAGTCAGAATTGCGAAATATAAACTCAGAATTGCGAGATATAAAGTCCGACTGCGACAAAAAAAGTCAAGAATTGCGTTGATATAAATAAGAAGTGCGAGGATATAAAAGTCAGGAATGCTGGAGAAAAGAATAAAAGTCAGAATTTTGAGAAAAAAAGTCAGAATTGCGAGTTATAAAGTCATAATAGCGAGATATAAAGCCAGGATTGCGAGATATAAAGCCAGAACTGCGAGATATAAAGCAGGAATTGCGAGATATAAAGTCAGAATTGCGAGTTAAAAAGTCAGAATTGCGTGATATAAATGTGCAGGGGATGCGAGATATAAAGGCAGAATAGCGAGGGAAAAAAAGTCAGATCGCCTAGAGGGGAGGAAAAAAAAGTCAAGAAATCGCGGGAGAAAAAGAAAACAATTGCGAGATGTAAAGTCAGAATTGCGAGATATAAAGCCAGAACTGCGAGATATAAAGCAGGAATTGCGAGATATAAAGTCAGAATTCAAGAAAAAATTTCAGAATTGCGAGATATAAAGTCAGTTTGCGACCAAAAAAAAAAAGTCAGAATCGCGTGATATAAAGTCAGAATTGCGTGATATAGAGTCAGAATTGCGAGAAAAAATTTCAGAATTCCGAGATATAAAGTCAGAATTGCGAGAAAAAAAAAAAGTCAGAATTGTAAGATAAAAACTTGCAATTGCGAGAAAAAAAAGTCAGAATTGCAAGATATAAAATCAGAACTGTGAGATATAACTGTTCAGGAATTGAGAGAATATAAGTCAAGCAGAATGTGCGGATATACAGTCAGAATTGCGGCGAGAAATTAACAAGCAGGAATTGCGGAGAGAGAGTAAAAAGTCAGAATTGCGAGGAAAAAAAAGTCAGAATTGCAAGATATAAAATCAGAATTGCAAGAAAAAGTCAGAATTGCGAGATATAAAGTCAGAATTGCGAGATGTAAAGTCAGAATCGCAAGATATAAAGGCAGAATTGCGAGATATAAAGTCAGAAATGCGAGATATAAAGTCAAAGAAGAATTGCGTGATATAAAGTCAGAATTGCGAGATGTAAAGTCAGAATCGCGAGATATAAAGTCAGAATTCGAGAAAAAAATTCAGAATTGCGAGATAAAAAGTCGCAATGCTGACAAAAAAAAAGTCGAAAATCGCGTGAGATATAAAGTCAGAATTGCGAGATATGAAGTCAGAATTGAGATATGAAGTCAGAATTGCGAGATATGAAGTCAGAATTGAGATATGAAGTCAGAATTGAGATTTGAAGTCAGAATTGCGAGATATAAAGGCAGAATTGCGAGATATAAAGTCAGAATCGCAAGAAAAAAAGTCTGAATCGCGAGATATAAAGTCAGAGTCGCGTGATATAAAATCAGAACTGCGAGAAAAATTTCAGAATTGTGAGATATAAAGTCAGAATTGTGAGTTATAAAGTCAGAATTGTGAGAAAAAAAGTTAGAATTGCGAGAAAAAAAGTCAGAATCGCGAGATATAAAGTCAGAATTGCGTGATATAAAGTCAGAATCGCGAGAAAAAAAGTCAGAATTGCAAGAAAAAAAAGTCAGAATTGCGAGTAAGAAGTCAGAATTGCGAGATATAAACTCGTAATTGCGTGTTATAAAGTCAGAATTGGGAGATATAAAGTCAGACTTGCGTGATATAAAGTCAGAATTGCGCGATGAATAGTCAGAATCGTCGAGATATAAGGAGAGATGCGAGATAATTAAAGTCAGAATTGCACGAGAGAAAAAAAGTCAGAATTGCGTGTGATATAAAGTCAGAATTGCCGAGGATTATAAAGGCCAGAAATCGCGAGGAAAAAAACGTCAGAATTCGCAAAGATATAAAGTCAGGAATCGCGTGACAAAGTCAGAATCGCCGTGATATAAGCAGAATTGCATGATATAAACAGAGTTGCGAGCTATAAAGTCAGAATTGCGAGAAAAAAAAGTCAGAATTCGCTGAGAAAAAAAGTCAGAATTGCGAGATATAAAGTCATAATTGCGAGATATAAAGTCAGAATTGAGACAAAAAAAGTCAGAATCGCGTGATATAAAGTCAGAATTGCGCGATATAAAGTCAGAATTGCGAGATATAAAGTCAGAATTGCGAGTTAAAAAGTCAGAATTGCGAGATATAAAGTCAGGAAGGCGAGGGGGGATATAACAAGTCAGAATTGCTGGAAAAAAAAACGTCCGAATTGCGGTATAAAGCAGAACTTCGAGCTATAAAGTCAGAAGTGCCAAGTATATAAAGGCCAGAATTGCGAGAATAAAGTCAGAATTGCGTGATATAAAGACAGAATTGCGAGTTATAAAGTCAGAAATGCGAGATATAAACTCACAACTGCGAGTTATAAAGTCAGAATCGAAGATATAAAGTCAGAATTGCGAGATATAAAGTGAGAATTGCGAGATATAAAGTGAGAATTGCGAGATATAAAGTCAGAATTGCGAGATATAAAGTCAGAATCGCGAGAAAAAAAGTCTGAATCGCGAGATATAAAGTCAGAATCGCGTGATATAAAATCAGAATTGCGAGAAAAAAAGTTTCAGAATTAATTGCGAGTTATAAAGTCAGAATTGCGAGAGATAAAGTCAGACTCGCTGAGAAAACAATTTACGAAGGAGTGATATAAAATAGAATAGCGGAATTGCGCGATATAAAGTCAGGATTGCGACAAAAAAAGTAAAGAATTGGTGATATAAAGGCAGAATTGCACTGAGAAATATAAAAGTTCAGAAAGAGTCGCAGAGGATATAAAGGCAGAATTTGCGGAGATTTAAAGGCAGAATGCGACAAAAAAAGTCAGAATTGAGAGATATTAAGTTAGAATTGAGAGATATAAAGTCAGAATTGCGTGATATAAAGTAAGAATCGCGTGATATAAAGTCAGAATCGTGAGATATAAAGTCAAGATGTATCGCGTGAAGAAAGTCAGAATCGCGTGATATTAAAGTCAGAATCGCGAGAGAATAAAAGTCAGAACGCAAGAAAAAAAAAAAAGGCGAGAATAGCGAGATTATATAAAGTCAGAATCGCGAGAAAAAAGTCAGAATCGCGAGATATAAAGTAAGAATCGCGTGATATAAAGTCAGAATCGCATGATGAAGTCAGAATCGCGTGATATAAAGTCAGAATCGCATGATGAAGTCAGAATCGCGTGATATAAAGTCAGAATCGGGTGATATAAAGTCAGAATTGCGAGTTTTTTGGCTGCCCACTGACCGGTGTGCTGTGTGTGTGCACGTTGGAGGGTTAAATGCAGAGCACTAATTCCGAGTTTGGGTAACCATACTTGGCAACATGTCACTTCACTTCACTTCCACGTTTTATCTCGACAATTGGGGAACTTTATATCTCGCAGATCGGACGTTCATCTCGCATTGAGAGTTTATATCTCACAATTCTGTGGAACAAAAGTCAGAATTGAGAGAAAAAAAGTCGCACATTACCTTTTTTTATTCAGTGTGGAAACGTGCTCCATAACTTATGGTTATGGAGGCTCTCTCTTTTTTTTTTTGATTCCTCAGTGTTTGCTAAACGTTCTGTAATTTATTAGTCTGTTTATAATACAGCATGTGGTGTATGCCATTGCCTCGTCTTATTCGTTTTTGTTAATTAACGTTTTGTAAGCTAGTTTGTCATTGAATATTGTTTTATTGTTGTTGTGCATTTTAAAAATAATGAATCCATCTTTTTTTCTTTTGGTTTAAAACGTGAAAGGTGTATAGATGTAAGTAAAACAGACAAATTTTTTTTTATTGTAAAACCTGACAAGATCGTGAATCGAAAGTGAAAGCATCCGAAGCCCGGCTTATAACATGGCAAAAGAGGAACTCCTGTTCACAAAATTCAAATCACAAATAATACTACTGATGAAAAAGAACGGGTTGAATGTTAACTACTTTCGTTTCCATATACAGTAACTAAAACTATGATAAAAGTTCATCAGCATGCATTGATTAACAGTATGTTGTAGCGCAAAAAAAAAACGTGCTCACAGCCAACTGAGAAAGTTAATCACAAAAGAGCAACCAGTGGGAAGAATGAGTCTAGAGCCCTGAATTGCCCAGCTCCCTCTGTCAATGAATTACCTGCGTTCAAACTTCTCTGGCACCGACCCTGGTACATCGATGTATTTTTGAAAAGTAAAAATTACGTTTGTTCAACTCTAAACGCAGTCCCCAAGTAAATTAGGTGATTAAATACAAAACTAGCAAAACGAGGACGTTCGCGGTTGGACCCACCACTCTTTCAAAGCAAAAGTTACGCACTGGTGGCAAAATACATGATAAACTGCAGCATAGGAAAGTCTTAACTATTGGAAACAATGTATCAAAATCACTTAAAGGTGTAGTTCACCCAAATTCTGCCATCATTTACTCACCCTCGCGTTGTTCCAAACCTGTATGAGTTTCTTTCTTCTGCTGAAGAAGATAATAGGAATAATGTGGGTACCAAACAGTTAAACCAAACAAAGTATGTTTTTTTTCTTTAATAAATTACTTCTCTTGTTTTCATCAGAAGAGAGAAATTCATACAGGTTTTGAACAGCATGATGGTGAGTAAATAATGACAGAATTTCGATATTATTATATTTTATTTTTTTTTTTGTGAACTGTCCCTTTTACTATCTTAAAATGTCCTTCAGTGTGTAATACAATTTGTGATCTACCCATGTATTTTGTACCTATAAATGCAGTAATTATTTTAAATGCACAGTTGCAATGTGTAAAGTCTGATTCAACAACCGAATGTCAAACTGAGCGAATCTTTTTATTTGATTGTATTTAAGTACTGACAGCGAGTGGATGCTGCGGAACTAGACTCTGCGGCCGTCTGTTTCACTCGGACTGGATTGCGTGCGCACACAACACTAAACTAAACATCATTCAATTTACAATTATAACCTGATGCTTGATGTTCTGTGATGATATATTAAAAGCATCAGAAAATGCTGTTAGTTTTATCTGAGGAGCGCATTTAGGATTCTTGTCAGAAGTGAATCCTGCGGGAGAGAGATCTGTAGTATTTACTTGTGTTTGTGTTTCTGTTTATATCTAATATGTGCTTATTGCTAATAAATACGTTCTTCATTTAAGATTATGGCGTTTAAACATCTTTTGTGAGTTACTGTTTTTTTCTAAGCTTACTATATGCTTAATTCTATCCATATTTCCAGAGTTATCCATGATTTGAGAAGGCAAATCTGAGCTTTTGCGTTTATTCAGCCGGAATAATATTTCTTTCCATCTATATTTTTAACTATTTCTATCGAACATTCGTTAGTTTTATGATTCAGAATGCAAAAAAGTTCTCTTTATTTCCATGTTTAAATGAAAGGAGACATTTTTGTACTGTATATACCTTCTTTGTGTGTGAGAGAATATAATAAATATAATATCAACCCACAAACATCCTCGTAATCACTATAATAAAGCATTATTAACGATCTTCATTGTAATTTTCTGTTTGTCAGTTGTCGGTGAGTTCGGCAGAATCGCTGTGGAGTTTCTGAAAAAGGGCTCAAACCCTAAAATCTGAGGCAGCTGCACGTAAGTCCAGTCACAGTGTGATATTAATGTGATGGGAATATGAGTGTCTGCTACATTACTATTCTACTAGGAACTGTGATGATCCATCACTTCATAGCAGTTCTTGTGTGATTGTGCAGATTTCGGAGGGGGGTTCCAGGACTCTGTGCTGGTGCTGGGATTCTCAGAGGAGCTCCAGCTGTATTTCGAGAACAGGAGGAGATCCGACAGATCCTCAGCCTCCCGCATTACCACAACCTGGAGTGGAGGCTCAAATCTGACAAACAAACACATGAAACCGGAGTACAAACCCTTTCCAAACCACATCTCTAAGACCAACATCAGCAGATGCTGTTAACTAAAACTCTTTCAAATTGTTTTTGTTTAAAAACAACAACAAACAAACAAAAAAGTTAAATGGAGTTGAAAAATATATATATAAATATCAGATGAAAACTCAAACTTAAAAAAATAAAACTTATCTTTCGAATTACAAAACTACAACTTTAATAAAAAAAAATGAAATTAAATAAAAATTAAAATTATGATAAATAAACATAAAAACAAAACACAAAAATGACAAAAGTAAACAAAATGATTAAAACGTAAACTAAAATTAAAAACTGAAAATCTAAAGATAAAAGCTAATTTAAAATTAGAATTGTTGGCTTGGCAACTAACTAAAATGAAATGTTTAAATACTAAAATTACTAGTGAAACTACAAATGAAATAAAAATAAAGCTAAATGAAAAAAGTATATATGTAAAAAAAAATGGCAAAAGTACACAGCAAAATTACGGAAACTTAATACTAAAAATTTGATAATGAAAATGAAAGATATAAAAATAAAAGATGAGATATGTAAAGAAATAAAAACAACACAATTACAAAAACTTAAAATGAAAACTAAAAATCTAAAAATAAAGCTAATTCAAAATATTAATAAATGCTGTTAGTATATAAATGATACTAAAATAACACTGCAGCAAGGCAAAGTTTCAATAACAAAATTAACAAAAAACAAACAATTATACATTTTCACACATTTTTTAACCATCAAATTAAAAGAAAATAAGAATAATAAGTTAATATAATTAAGACTGCATTAAGTTCATAAACACGTTTGCTGGAAAATAATTCAAAACAATTGTACTTTTGACGACTTCACATATGTCAAGCTGCTAGGTCACATGTTTAAGTTTGCAAGGCATGAAGCGTGATGTGCATGATTAAAAAGGGTAAGCCTGACAGTCTGCAGGTGGCCAGCCCACCGTGACCCTGAAGCTCCACCTGGAGGACGGTCCTGCAGACGGATTCACGAGCCGGAGCGAGCACTCGCCGAGCTCAAGAGCAGCCGCCGCATCCTCCACAACATCAGACAGAAGCGCGACGCTGCGTGTAATGAGACCGAGGAAGGCCCTTTTCTCGTGATTAGACTTGTTTGCATGAATCTGACTGTAAACCAGTGATGCTCCAGATGTTTCTCGGAGACCAATCAATGCAGATGTTGTTGCTTCATTCGTGCCATAAGTATTATCATAAGGACAGTTCACTCAAAAATGAAAATGCTGCCATCCTTTACTCGCCCTCATGTTCCAAACCTGTAAGCATTTCTTTCTTCTGTTGAAGACAAAAGAAGATATTGAATGTTGGTAACCGAATAGTTTTGTGTCCATTTGTCTTCCATAGCCATACAACAGAAGTCAATGAGACCCGAAACGGTTTGGTTCTTCGAAATATCTTGATAATATAAGATATTTAAAAGAAGATATTTTGACAATTAAGTGTTTCGGGTTCTATTAACTTCCATAATACGTTTTGTTCATACTATGGAAGTCAATGAGACCCGAAACGGTTTGGTTCTTCACGGTTTGGATATTTAAAAGAAGATATTTTGATGAATGTTTCGGGTTCTATTAACTTCCATAATATGTTTTGTTCAAGTCAATGGGACCCGAAACCATTCGGTTAAAAAAATCTTCTTTGTTTGTGACGCAGAAGAAAGAGGGTGAGTGCATGATGGCAGAATTGTCATGTTTTGGTGGACTGTCTCTTTAAGCGCATGGCACTGAAGGGTGTTTTGGTGTATTTTTGGGTTGAGGGTTTACTTCCCCAGCAATACATGCATCTTTTGGACCAATTTATTGAACATCATATTGATCAGTGATCAGATTGTTGTTCTTCTTCTCCATTGTATGCACTTATTTTGAGTGGAAATCTGCAGAACTCTGCAAAGATAAAATAATAAGCGCCACACTTGAATGTGTAAGATCTCCGAGCAGAACTGCAGATGGCCAGATGAGCATTACACTTTCCTCATCGCACTGTTAACATCTGAACATGTAATAAAAACATAATCCTTCAGATTTAACATGTGATTTTATTAATACAATAAATGCACAAATGGGTGTCAGGTTTACTTCAAGCACAAAATAGCTTGAAGCACATGTTCTTCTTTCGAGTGATTCAACATGATCATGAGTCATTTAGACTCTGTTGAATTTCAGGGAAACGGTTTCCTTGTGTCAGGATAATGATTAATGTGCTAATTAATAACTTCTGATAATCTCCATGTTAGCGCAGTCTTCCACTCCCTTGTGCTCGAGGTTGTGGTGTAACTTTAACATGATGAGAGTGTTACAGAGATCCAGTGCAATAGTGTTTAGCTGCATTTATGAAGTGCTGCAGTGATTGTAGGCTCTCTACCACTGCTCTAACCATTTATTCGATTTTGTTTATTAATGAATATTAGCCAGTTCGATATCTTTGTTATTTTATAATACAATAGCATAAATAAAAACAATAACAAATTATGACTAAATTATTTTTGTTCAAGAAACTTTGTTAACTTTACACTGTAAAGTTTTAGTAATTTTTATGTGCTTTTTAACATTTTTAACTTGCAAATATTTCTATTATGCACTTTTGTCATTTTTATTATCATTATTTTAATTTCAGATTTAGTTTTAGTCATTTAGAACTTCAACTTCAATGTGTTTATTTCAGTTAGTTGCCAAAGCAGTATTTCTCATTGTTTACATTTTTTAAGTTTTTAGGGTTTTTTTGTCTAATCTTTATATTTATTTTATTTAGTTTTATTTTATTTACCAACATTTTTTTAATTTTAGAAAACATTCCAAATGCTTTTTACAGAAACAGTCCCTTATACCCTTAATAATGCATGAATGAATGAATGTTTAAACCTATATAGAGTATGTAAAAATTATTATATCTGATTTATTTTAAATAAGTTTTAAGAATGCATTTATTCAAATGAATCGGAATAAATCTGTAAAACAATTATATTTATTCCTTTGTGAACATGGTTTAAATAAATAAGCAATATTCAATTGTTATATATTGTAATAGAGTTATTGTTGAATCATTTATATATGACTGACTGACAAATATGCATCAGATTCAGTTTATTAGTGCATTTATGTTAAAACTGTCTAATCCAAATGAATGGACATTTTATGTGCAATACATAAACCTTAAGCTGAGGTGTAGATGTATGTTTGAGTGTGCATTTGCTGAAGATGTGAGTGACAGGTGTGTTTCCCACGAGCTAACATTAGCTCAGCTCAGCTCCTGCCGATGTCAACTGTTGCTCGTCACAGATGGACAGTGTGTGTGTGTGTGTGTGTGAGTGTGTGTGTGTGTGTGTGTGTTTGTTTGTTTGTGTGTGTGAGTGTGTTTGTTTGTGCGTGTGTGTGTGAGTGTGTTTGTTTGTGCATGTGTGTGTGTGTGTGAGTGTGTTTGTTTGTGTGTGTGTGTGTGGTGTGAGGTGTTTTTTTTGTTTGTTTGTTTGTGTGTGTGTGTGAGTGTGTTTGTTTGTGTGTGTGTGTGTGTTTGTGTGAGTGTGTTTGTTTGTTTGTATGAGTGTGTTTGTTTGTTTGTTTGTGTGTGTGTGTTTGTGTGTGTGTGTGTTTGTGTGTGTGAACACTCTCTCACTCACATCATGAGCTGCTCACTTCAGCTGGGCTTGAAACATCAGAATCCTTCTCGGAAAGACTTCGTCTGAGCCACATCGAGTCACAATGACTTGAGTTACAATTAAATGAATCAGTGACTCATCCTTTTGTCAAATGAATATAATCTGCACATATGAACATGTGCATTAGACACGTACGGTGATGATGAGGTGTGGCTGTGTCAGCTCACCCTTGACCTGAAAAACGGCTTCACATCTGTCTGACCCACATCTTTAGCTATCAAATACAAGCAAGCTGTGAAAATAGGATTTATTTATTTATTTTGTATTTTTATACAAAGCCTGACCAAGCTGCCTAAGGAGACTCCACTCTTTGCTAAGAGAGAATATCACTTATTTTATTACGTAGGAAAAACAAACAAACAAAGGCTACACATAACATTTAATACAATAACAAATTGTGTGATACACTGAATAACTTATACATCAGATATATTACATTTGATATTTAGTACATTATTTATAACATCACATTTGAATTACATTTAATATGAGTCAGTCCAATACGCTATTATAATTAAAATAACATATTAAGAAATGTAACACATTATTAATAAATTATTTTGTTCAGTAAACACAGTTTAAACAAAAACAGTTTGATAACTTTACACTGTATTTTTAGTCAACATTAAATCAGTGTTATTTTAGTATTATTTATATACTATTACAGTATTTATTAATATTTGAATTAGCTTTTATTTTTAAATGTTCAGTTTTTGTTTAGATTTTTGTTTTTGTTTTTGCCATTTTTATATGCCTTTCATTTTAGCATTTTTTTTAATTCTATTTTTTAGGTGATTGTGTCTTTTTTAGTGCTTATATTTTTTTATATTTATATTCTGCTTTATTTTTATTTCAGTTTTAGTTTTAGTACTTTTTTTTTCAGTTAGTTGCCAAGGCAACATTTCTAACTACACATGCAATTAAATACAGATTATAAAATATTAAGTCACTTATACACATTCATTATTTATTACAATATTTAATACATTAATAAGTTTGGGAATTCTGAATGAAAATATTGGGTGTTTATAATATTTTAAATTGGTTTGAAACTAACAAAGCTATGATTAAATGTATAATATGTCATATTTATTAAAACTGTATTTATTGTGTATTTCCTATGTATTGTTTTAAATTTAATTGAACACATTTACTACTATTAATATTTAACTTGTAATAATAATACATATATTACTATTTTTAATATAGCATAGCAGTAAAATAGCAAATTAACATTTTAAACCAGATTTAATGGCTTAAAATAAAATGTTTAGACAATTGTGGCAGATTCCTAAACTTTTTTTCAAGGTTTGGAGTGCCATTGCGGTTTAAAATAACATCAAAGTAAAGTTTATTTGTTAAACTGCTGGATTAGATCATCTAAAGATAATGAGCTGTGTGTTACGAACTGAATATTCATGAGGGCTGGAGTCACTGAATATTCATGAGTGACACAGGAGCCGCTCAGAGACGCAGAGAGAGAAAAGCTGGAGTTTACAAACTTTCCATCGGGACAGAAACTCCGTCAGTCAGTGGAGCTCTGAAAACTCTCAGTGTGGGACAACATGACATACACCTTTTTTTTTAGCTTTATGACAACTTTTTAAAGACTTTGCAAGACTTTTCAAGTAGACCGTGACTACTTTTACCAACGAAAGAAAAAAAAAGAAAAAAAGAAAGAAAGAAGAAAAAAAATACAGGCCTAACCAAAGAGGTTCCTACAACTTCCAGGATTTTTTCCTCAGGATCCTAGTATTTTAATACGATTCTCGGGGTTTGCTTGTTTTTATATCTAACAAAATGAGCAGTAACCCTCTCCAGCCGTTACCGGGCCAGCAGGTGATCCATGTCGCCAAAGACCTCGACACGGATCTGGAGGCTCTGTTTAACTCCGTCATGAACCCGAAGCCCAGCTCCTGGAGGAACAAGCATCTGCCCGAGTCGTTTTTCAAGGAGCCGGACTCGGGCTCTCACTCTCGGCAGTCCAGCACGGACTCCGGCAGCCTCCCGCCGCGCTGCCCGGCGGCGCACGTCCGCTCGCACTCCTCCCCGGCGTCCCTGCAGCTGCCCGCGGCGCTGGGCGCTCCGAGCCCCGGGAGACACCACTCTCACATCCGGCACCAGTCCTTCGATGTGGCCGAGGAGCTGCCGCTGCCGCCGGGCTGGGAGATGGCGTACACCCCCAGCGGACAGAAGTACTTTCTCAAGTGAGTGCTACATTCTTTATTTATGGCTCGCCGCATTCCAGCACACCACTTACATTAGCCGAGCCATAAATCAGTTACTGTAACATATACGGACTCATTTACTTGAGTCATTTAAAGTCGCTTTACATCAAACTAAACGTGAACATAAAGCAGTTGCGCAATGAACAAAAGCGTTTTTAATTAGTTTTTATTATTCCACTTTTAAGTGTTTCATTTCCTTGCATTCTTCTAGAAACATCACCGCGTTGTTTTTAAAAGCAAGATGTACAAAACAGGTCGTGATCGCTAAACCGGTTTCTGATCCGAATCAGTGCGAGTTCACACTGATGAAATCTCTGCAGTCACGTTTAGCTTTCCTTTTGACCTCTGAACACACTGGTGGGGAAGGCGTGGGCCGGAAACACACAGAACAGTATCGGGGTGTGGATCTGAAAGACAAAAATCACCCGCTTTTGCTGACTGATGTGCAACACACGTTTCTCGCAGCAGGCCTTTTCTCGCCTTGATAAGGAGGCATTTAGCATATCTCAGAGGGAGCTATCTCTCCAGTGCGTCTCAATGTAAATGTGTGTTTTGACTTGCGTCTCTGTAGGAATGAGACCGCTATTCTTCTGTGGCCCCGGGGACTCTGCTCTTATCTGATTCAGTAGGGTTGTGGTCACCTCTGTGGGGTCGGTCGACAATCTCGCCCACCAGGATCCCCCTCAGCTCGCGGATTGTGTTCAAAATGTGTTAAAATATTATTTTTTTTAACACTAGAGAACAACATCAATTCTCACCTACAGGTTAAAACAAGCAGTTGCCCACCTCTCTCCTACTAGTAAGTCTTCGGCTGTTGTTCAGGTTGAAGTTGTCCCGTTTGTGGATAAACGCGGCTGTTAAATCAGTGCTTCTCAAATCGCTTCAGGACCCAGATTTTACACTGGAAACCATGTGGCATAGCAACACAATGCAAAAGTAAACAGCTCTTATTCACTGCGCTTGGGCCTAATGCAATGCAAAATATTAACGTGGCATGGCTGAATAGGAAAACTGGCAATTTTGTGAATGCATAGTCTAACATCATAAACAAACAGTGGGCTAAATATTGTATTAGTATCAAGCATCGAAATACTGTGGAGTTTGTTTGGACACACTGATGTCAACAACAAATGATACTTAAAAGTTGATTAGCCTCTTTAGCTTTCTATTCAATTGTTATAATGTGCCTGATTTTATGGTTAATATTTAATTTTTTGCATTTAGCATTTTTCCCTGCTGTACACAGCCCTGAAACCCGTTTTTGGGTCATAACCCACCAGCTGAGAAACAATTATATAATACCGGTCAAAAGTTTGGAATAATTATGACTTTTTAAAATCTTCTGCTCATCAAGGCTGTATTTATTTGATTAAAAATACAGTAAAAACTGTAAAATTGTGAAATATGTTTACAATTTAAAACAACAGTTTTCTGTGTGAATCTCTGTTAAACTGTAATTTATTTATGTGATGCGCAGCTGTATTTTCAGCATCAATACTGCAGTCTTCAGTGTCACATGATCTTCAGAAATCAGTATAATATGCTGATTTGCGCTTCAGAACCATTTCTATTATTATCAATGTGAAACATCTGTGCTGCTTCACATTGTTGTGGAAACTGAGATAACACCATTTCAAGTTTGGGGTATAATATATATAAGTTATATAATAATAGTATCCAATAAACTTTTTTCAGTAAGGATGCATTATTGATCAAAGTGCAGTAAATACAATAATAATGTTACAAAAGATTTATATTTCAAATAAATGCTGTTTTTAACTTTTTATTCATCAAAGATTCCAAGAAAAAAAGCCATCACTGTTTCAGCTGTGTGTCACAGGAATAAATCATATTTAAAAAAATATTCAAACAGAAAACAGTTCTTTTAGTAATACTTTCTTTTGTAATACCTTTTCACAACATTACTGTTTTTGCTCTATTATTAATCTGCAGCCTTCGAGAGCAGAAGAGACTTCAAAAACATTAAATCAATTATTCCAAACATTTGAATGGTAGTGTAAATACATCCTCTCTATGGGAATTTCCTTGTTCTTTTATCAGATTATATCAACCAAACCCCATTGATATGTGCTAATACTTCTAAATTCAGTTACAGATTCACGTCGATGCTTTGATCATGTGTTCATTTTGAGGCTCATTTCAAATGCCTTTGGGCTACAAGGACAATCTGACTGCAGCTCGTCTCTTACGTTCCCTTCCTTCTTTTACCCGAAACTCTTGGTGTGAAACCATAAGAAAACATGCCAGGGCTTGCCACACATTCAGCGGACACCTCCGCCACCAACACAGCAGCAGACGCCAGCTTCACACCGCCCTGCAATTAAACAGTCAGGAGAAGCATCTTCTGCACTCAATAAACGGCCTTCCTCTCTTCCTGCTAGCGTCACGCATATCTACAGGATTGTTCTTTCTTTGAAGGAAATACGCAGAAGAAAATACACGAGTTTGTTGTGACTCAGGAAGTGAATCTTGTCGTCATGTATGCACATTGATGGACACTAGTGATTCAAAAATAGTGAAAGAATTGTTAACTGTTGGTCTTATTAATCAAACCTGCATTTCTTCACCCAACGTCATGAAACAGGAGATAATTAAAGGATCGCCCTCCAGAATCTTTCAGCTGGTGGTTTATTTTTTATCGCTTTGATCCAAACAAGTGAGGCAAAAGAATTGAAGTGTTTGTAGTTCTTTCTTCATGCAAAGGCAGTCTGTAATTATGCCTCCGTTTGATGCCCCGTGAAGCATGAGAAGGTCTTCCCTTCAGGCTCTGTTGATGGCCATTTTTCTCCATTATGTTGAAGATAAGTGGTGAATACGTTTTTATCACCACCAAATCACATCTTACACAATGCTCACTTGTGTTTGTGTGAAAAGTTTATTTTTTATTTTTTTGCTTTCTTTCTTTGCGTGGATACATGAGATACGTGAATGTCATAAACCCTGCCTGCATCACGCATTAACTCAAGATGAATAATATTAATATATAGATCTATATAATTTTGTTTTTTTTTTCTCTTTATTTTTTGGTTTCATTTATAGAAATTAAATTAAGCTTATTTTACATGTATTATTATATTTAATAGATTTTAACTGTCAAAAAACAAAAACAAAACAAAACACACACACACACAAAAAATTGCATTGTAACATTTCCCCCAAATTCCCATTACGCTAGTCCATAAAAATCCCATTCTCATCCAGACCTTTTGTTATTCCCATTACTCTGTAATACAGTGTTTATACTGTTTTGTTTTGTTTTCCCACTCAGCGCAACAGTAAAAACTACAGTGATGTATTCACTTTACAATTTAAATAATATATTTTTCACATTAACAGCAATGAGACTTTGTAGGAAAAAATCGTTCTGTTTTTATGAAAATAATGTCAGAGTGCAAAAAATTGGTATTGGTCCCAAAATGCTTCATTAGCTATGTCTCCATCTCCCTGTTTTTATGCGCATTTTGTATTGCATCAGACACGAGTGACGGAAACGCCAAATTTGGGGAAAAAATCAATTAATTCGCAAAAAGTTTTAACACTTGCTTGAGGTGGTTTTTGACTTGAGCGAAGAAGAGTTAATGCGAAAAATGGGAGATGGAAACGTATTTGCCGGATAAATTCATAGGTAGCGAAACTGATTCCACTGATGGTGTTTTATTTTCTGCTGGTTACTAGGTTAGGTCGGAAGCGCACCTAATTCACAGTTAGATTCACTTTAGGTTTTGATGGAAACCCAGCTATTGTCATCATCCAACATATAATTTCTACATAAATACCATTTGTATTATATCTAATTTCTAATTAACTTTGTTTATGGAGAGAAATGTACCCAGAACATGTTCTTGACAGGTTTCGTGAGATGAAAATCTTTATTACCATCCAGAGGTAATTATCAGTTGTTTGGCTGGCGTTTGATATGGCCACAGTCCGGCTGGCGGTGATGACGCTGATACTGCGGTAAATAAACTCAGAGCAGTTGTGGGTTTGATATATAACAGGAAGCCTGTGACGTAGAGAGAGGAACATTTCACTTGATCCGACTCACTCTGTAAACTAAGCGTGTCTGCTGTAGCAACTGGAGGTTTATTAAACACAATCCTGCTCAACTGTTACTGAAGTCCAGATGTGCTGTGTCAAGCAGAAGTAATGTCTCTCAGCGAATCAGTCCCAGCTTTACATTTTAAAACACCATTAGCAGAGTTACTTTTGGGTCCGGCCTGCGGGAAATGTTTACCAAAGAAGTCATTACATTTATCCCCATTTTCGTGGGCCGACGCTGAAGGAATGTCAGGACAGTGTTTCTAGCTTGGCAGGGGGGTGAGCGGCGAAACAATGGCTATTGGGCCGCAGTGGCATAAAGCGGCCCGTAATGGAATCCCAGGCCCGCTGCTATCTGTGCTGCAGACATAACACACGTGTTTGTGGAGACGGATGCCAGTCAGGATTCTCTCGGCCTGTTCTGGAGCTCGAGAGGAGACGCTGGACTCTGGTGGCACGGGAGGCATGAAGATCTAGTCGTGCGATGCTGGTTGGCCTCTGGCTGGCTCTTTCTTCTCCGCCGATAGCTGCCATCAAAACACAAAAGTCTCTTTGTAGCCGTGATTTTTTTCCCCGAATCACTTCAGGGCCTTGCGTGACTCGCCGATATAAACTGTATAAAAGCAATTAAAGTTGAAGGAAATGCCGTGTGGGGAGCTCTGAACACCAGCGTCTTTGTAGAAATGAACAGAACAGGTAAAAGAGACTTTACAAACTTGACTGATGTAAACAGATGCAATAAAATGTCGGAGAAATCTACAGTAAAGAGTAATTCTTAGCATCTGGAGATCAGAATAAAGAATATGACTGGTTCTTATATCTTTACTGGCTAGATACTAGCAACATAAACATTATTAGCAGTGCTCTGTAATTATTGCTCATACTTAAGGTTTGGTATTTTGCTATAAGCTGAATGATACATCACAGAATTACTGTTCTGAGTGATAAAACTTACAATTCGCAGCCAGAATGTTATGAAGACTTGAGAATAAGCACTCTTCCCTTGTAAAAAAAGAAGCGTGCTTAATTGTATTGAATGTACACTTGTAGTGTACTACAAAAAATGCAATTATGTCAAATAAAATGTTTTAACGTACATTTTAAAGCATTGTTTTAATAGTCTTTTGTTTTTAGGAGTACACTTATTTTGCTAACATGTAAAGTACAGTCTAATTTGAATTATATTGTGTTATTTGAAATTACATTTGAAAGTTATTTTAAATGCACTAAAGTGCAGCTTCATCGTTACATATGTACAGTTATAGATGAAAATATTTAAATATCCAATTAGAAAATATATATTTCGATATTAACAGGTTTAATATAATGTTAGACGATGACATGATAGATATATTTTAATTCACCGTTATATTCAGTACACTTTATCCATATTTCAAAGACAACAGACTTTATAATGATTATTAAGTGAACGAAAAGCAATTAAGTAGTTCAGCTAATTGCATTAAAAAGTAACATAAAACTATATACGTTACACTTAATTGTACATAAAATGCAGTTAAGTGTCCAAAAACATAACATTCAGTTTGCACTTAAGTATATTATTATTTCTAAGTATATTATTGTTAATGTATGTACTCTTTTTAAAAAGTGTAGAAGGATTTTCACAAGGGTTGACTTGGACTAGTTAGCAATCACTCTTGCAATATTCTTAACTGAATCAAACAATATACATTAGTTTATACGAAAAAAAAAACTATTAAATCAGTAGCTGCTCTTAGGCTAGACAACTGAGGTTGCCGAACTTTTACGTGTAGTTACACATGCTACACTCTGTGTTAAAATGTTCATTTAATCGTAAGGCAAAACACATGGTTTTTTTTGTTATTTTAGTCCATTGAAGCAGTCAGTGGTATTGTGGTGTTTGCAGACAAAGGCCAGTGTTATGAAGTGCTCAGTAAGCTCATTGACGTCTACAATAACACTAGAGCTGCGTTTCACACACGGCAGCAGCTGATGGGGGGCTTCTGGGATCACACGCATATCCTATACAGAAAAAGCATCTGCCATTCATGCTCCTCACAACTAGACTCTGTTCTTCAGCCTTTGTTTGAAGCCTCATCTTTACTGACGGTTTCAAAAGATTGATCCTGTGCATTTCTGCATACTCTGAACTGAAGGCCTTAAAAACTGTTCGGTAAACATCATAATCTGAATGCTAGACTTACATGAATATTCACATGCCATAAGTACAGCTGATTTTTTAACGGACAAACAGGTGCCAAGATCTCATCACACTAACGTTAATATTTGGTACAAAAAATTGTCAAAATTTTTTTGCTTGAAATTTGTCTCTTTAGACCAACGAACACACAGATGGAATGAAAATGCAAATACACTCTCTGAAAGTAGGTGGCGCTGATAGAACAGCAGAGATAGCCTGTTACACAAAGACAACAGTCGAAAACACGTATCAGATATTTACTCTACGATTGACTGTCGCTTAGCAAAATAGCCTGCTCTGAGCATGTGACCAGAAGCGCAAATTTTGTCCAGTTTTCTTCCCAGCCCAATGGAAAATAGATTTAAACTATCTTCTAAATGTTAAACTAAATCTTTCTGTAAATAATCTGTTGCGTTGATGGCCTGCAAATGTTTGTGTCGGTGTAAACAAGACACATTAACAGACATTCATTCAAAGTAAAATGTTTGTCGCACTGAATGTTTATCTGAGAAATGGAAAATTGCATGTCTTCTATAAGCACCACCTACTGTCAGGGAGTGAATTTGCATTTTATTAAGCCAATTGCCATTTATTTCAAAATTTGGAAATTGCATGTGAAAATCAGACAGAATTTTCATTAGGACTGGGCAATATAGCCAAAAAATGTATCAACGATATAATGTTTCATATCGTTCGGTATCGATAATTATTGACATTTTTTATAACCTTTTTTAAAACAGAGCAATAAAATTATAATTTTTTACATTTAACCACTGTATTTTTAAATTGCCCAAACAACACATTTTTTTTGTTTTAACAGTCAAACACAAAATAAAATTTAAACAAATCTCATTTCTTATGTGCAGATTAAATAAATCTTAAGGAAACTTTTGGCTTGTCTCTCGAGGCCACAGGAGGGCGCAATGAGCAAAATAATGCAGCGCATTAAATTGTCAATGCAAATAACTGTCTATAAAAACGTGCATAACGTCTAAATTAACATATATAAATCAAATATAATTTTGTAAATTGCATAAACAATTATGAACAAAACAGCATCATGTATTTATGCATTGCTTAATACAAAGAGCCAAATCACCGATCACACAGATTGCATTTAAAAACATAAGAGACGCAGTGAAATTAAATAAACCTTCACAAATTTCTTTGTTTTAACTTTGAATGGCTTTCTTTGCATCTCTTGCGTGAGACGCGAGTGCAGCAGTCATATTTGTCCCTTTAGAAAATGTGCTGAATATGCATCTGTGTGAATGGCCTGGTTTCGGTTTTCACCTAATCAAGATATTCTCCGCATCAAGCTACTATATTTCTTTAATATTTTGAACGAATAATGCAGCAACGGCGTGTCTCGTGGGCTAGACTAAGAAAACATTAAAATGCAACGTCACTTACATCATCATCACCGCATCTCGCGCGCCACTGTGACAGCTCCGGAGCACTCAACATTCGTTGTAGATTTGCATTCAAGCACTAGTTTTATTTTAATTAGAGTAATATTCTTTGTATCACAATCTCCTCATCACAGGCAGGCATTACAGCAGTGTTCGGGTGTCTGCGTCACTCATAACACGTGCCTATATCGTGCGCTATATCGAAAACATTTTCTATCGCTAGCGATGGTGTACCGGCGAGGGAAATAGTCGAATAGCCGCCCCCCCTGTTATCGCCCAGGCCTAATTTTCATTCTGAAAAAGCTTCATTTTACATATTGTTCTATTCCAAAATGTGTAAGAGCGCAATTTATAATGCAACACACTGAGTTTATTCTACGCATTCTCAGCAATGCCACAAGGGAAGCTATTGTAGACGTTAATGTAAACTTGTCTTCTACAGGTCAACTACTGTCATTTTGGAGTAACAGTTTGAGGAAAACATAGCTGAGCATGTGAAAGTAAACAGTTGACATGTTATGTGAGTAATAACATGTTTATTGGAACAGTCATTTGAAGGCAACTTCTGTGCGCTTGAGTAACGTGCAAGAACAGTTACGTGAAAGTATCTACAAGAAGTGTTCCTGTTTGTGTTTCTAGCCTTTAAGGTCCAATGGTCGGCAAATTTTCGCAGACGAAATCCAGAAACCCAGTCATTCCACACAATTTGGAATTTTGTGTGAGGGGGAAAGATTTCTCATGCAGATTCCGCAACGGGTTCAAGTTGGTCACGTTGACTCACCACACTGACCAACAATTTGCTTGGTTTGAAAGCAAAATATGTTTGTTTCTACTTCACTAAACTATTGATAGTAAACAATGGACCCAAAAATGTAACTTATTTGAACTTGAGTGTCACATTTTTAGAATGCCGTGTGAAGCGTGAAACCTCAAACATGTTTGTCAAGAGGGTTTACACAGAAAAACAATGGAAAAGTAGTGTAATGGAATGGAAAAACGCATTCGGTGTGAATGGTCCATTAGGGTGCAGTTGTTTATTTACATTTTTTGTGGACCCAAGCTAGGGCTGCTCGATTAGGGCAAAAATCATAATCACGATTATTTTGGTCAATATTGTAATCACGATTATTTAACACGATTATGAGGGGGCCATATGACCAAAACTTTATATGAGTGATTTATTTAAATATAGTGATACATATCAAATATATATTTCCTGTGCATAAGGTTGCTATGACATCTACATTGTAGAAACCAGTGGAATTTCAAACAAACAAACAAAAAGTCCTCAAAACTATTGAAAATATTTAAACTGTCAGTAATAAAAAAAGCAAAAGGACAAATACAATAGAATAAAAAGATACAAATGAAACAAACTGTGCTTTAATGTTTTTTATGCAAGTCTCAAGCAGTTTACAGCCTACTACAGAAATTAATAATCAAATGTAAAATAAAACGGCATAGTCTTCACTGTAAGAATTCAACTTTCTTTGTTTCTTATTAAAGCTACAAAAGTCCTTCACTCAAGAGCAGTGTGTGATTTTGAATTTGCCTTCTGTTGTTTGATTAATATGAAGCACACAGTCGGCAGCAGGAATATTAGGCTGCTGTCACTTTAAGAGCCACACGGATCCAATTTACCGTTACACGCGTATTTTCATTCTCAACTCTTTACGTTAATTTATTACATGACCGACGAAGGTATACATGAATAAACACTAAGCGCCGCATTTTGACACATTTTTGCGTGTATTTGACCGTTTAGGCACGCACCTTGAGCTAAAAGATGACTTTACATGTCCGTGTTGTGTTCCGTCTCTGAGTGCATATATCTTCCAGAGGAGCAGCGCAAGTTCTCTTTCATGCTTTTAAAAACATGAATAAATATACTTCTATAAATCAAGCACACCCCATTTTGCAAAAGTTATGTTACATGATTGTACTGATTTGCCTGTGAAATTGGGCTTTTATGGAGGAACAAAAGCGCAGCGCTGGAAAAGGGCGCAATAATCGTTTTATCTCGATTATTGTATATTCATAATCGTTGGAGGCCAAAATCGAAATCGTTTTTCGATTAAATGCACAGCCCTAACCCAAGCCCTAACTTACACCATGATTCCATCACTTTAAACATCTGGAAACAAAGAACCCCTTCCAGATGGCTGATTCTCTCCATGGACGGTCTTATCAAGCAGATAAGAGTGTATTTCTGCACTCTGGCATTTGATTTCATTAATGCACACCTGGCAGTAGAGCAATGAAAGTGGCTAAATTAACTAGGCTCTTCTGCACCCATCCATCGATCAGTCGTCCAGATGCGGTTTAGTTTGCACATGATGCCAGATAGAGGATGAAAGTGTTTTGACAGAGACTGCTTTGTGTACTGCGCCGCTCCTCTGAGCTCCATGCCAAAGTGTTTACGACGTTTAAATAAAGAAGCAGGTTTGTAGCTCTTGCACACAGTGTTGCTGACCGTCAACAGACATCCCCTTCTGGGAAGACATCTGTAACCCTTTAGCAGGGAGGATGGGAGGTTTCCATGCACACGGCCTTCATATCTCTGGCAGTTTACTGATAGTGACCTAAAGCAGTGGTTCCCAACCCTGGTCCTGGAGGCACCCCAACACTGCACATTTGGCATGCCTCCTTTCTTTCACACACCAGTTTCAGGTCTTGGAGTCTCTACTAATGAGCTGATGACCTGAATCAGGTGTGTTTGATTAAGGAGACATGCAAAACATGCAGTGTTGTTGGGGTGCCTCCAGGACCAGGGTTGGGAACCACTGACCTAAAGTACTGGTCAAAAAACTGTTTGCCGATGCTTCATTGTCAGATAAACGCTCTGAGAACAGCACCTTATCATTGTGGCAGAGAGTTTGCATGGGAAAACTGCAGTTTTCTTCTACTTTAAAACCTGTTTTAGTTTAGTTTGCTTGGTCCTTTCTTTAAATAGAGTGGAATAGTTCAAGTTTTGATTTGAATTGTTATTTGTAGCCGTGCTTATTTTGGTGGTTTGTGTAGCTCTTCACTGTAATTCTTGTGGTGTGGATATGATGTCTGAGTTTTCCGTGCGCTCGGTTTGTCTCTGCGAGGTATTTTCCATGTGCTTTCCCTGCTCTCTGCACCCCTCTCCAATAAGCAGTTGAAAGCAATGGCTCTGTCTACAGGATATGGAGCTGCTCATTTCCTTTTGTTCATGAGAATAATGGCAGGAGGGACGCTCTGGGCAAAGTAAAAACACGCATTTCACACTTCAAAGAGCGGTTCAAAAGAAAAACAATGAAAATAAGAATTACGTACCTCCAGAAAAGTTAGTTTACAGTTTTGACACCTGCTGTCTGACAGTGTCTTTCCATAGAAAATCCCCTCAGATGTAGGTCTGTGCTTTTCCCTGTCCAGTATACTCAAAACATATATCTAAAAAACAAAATTAAATGATATTATATTTTTATTGTTACGCGTTGGTTGCAATAAGAAATCGCACAACGACAGAATATACTCTGGAACAGGCTTTAATGATAAATACTCGTAGACCAGAGAAACACAACCAAACTCCAAACACAACCAAACTTATTTTACTAAGTGTAAAAGAAAACGGACCGATAATAATGGAGAGCTCAGGGTTTAAGTGCATGGATGAAACAATGGGACTAATGAGATAATTAGTTAACACCAGGTGAACAGAATGACTAATGAAAATAATCAGGCAGACAGACAGACAAATCATACATGTTACAAATATCATATTATATATATTTTTTCTTGAAATATTTCACACAAAAACAACAATTCTGTCATTATTTAATCACCCTCATGATATTCCAAACCCATATTTTTCTGGGTGAAACATGAGATGTTTCACATAATGTTCATGCTGCTCTTTCCTAGACCCTTTTGAAAAATAAATTAAAAAAAAGAGCACTTATTACAAACATTAAATACTTTAAAATAATATTTAAACCGTAAGTGCATGTTAATTGCAATTAAATGAATGTGTTATTGTTCACTTTTGCAAGAAGTTGCAATTTAGTCAATTTAAAATATATTCAATTTTAATGTAATATTATACATACACTACAGTTAAAATTACAAAGCATTTTACATGTGCTTTAGTATTTAGTATTAGTATTTAGTATTAGATTATTAAAACCTAATGACTTAACATGTACTTTAAAATAAAACTTTTAATTTTACAATATTACTATGTAAAACAAATAAATAAATAAAAATCAATCAATCAGTCAATCAATCAGAAAAGTAGCCCATATGTGTCAAACATGGCATATCAGGTTTGATGTTAATGATGCCAACCAAACACACAAAAAAGCAACACACTAGCTTGACTATGCAGAAATGTGGATGTGATTTTACAGCTGCAGCCTCAATTATCTTACAAAGCTTTGTGACTTTAGGGTTGTTGCTAAGGTTGGTGGTCAAAAGAGTCCATGCTATTCTATTCTCTAGATATCAATAAGTTTAAAGAAGTTTTCACCTGTTTTATTGCCCACCATGCTCACTGTCATTACACACAAGGTTGCTTGTGTTTTGGTGTTCAGCAGCTTTTACTCTGTCATTTATAGCCACAGAATCACTGTTATATTTGTCAGAAAGCATCTGCATGAGCTGATTGCATTGGAAAATGGGCTCTGTGTGTTGGAGTCACACCCACTGTGTTGTGGAGGCGTATCCACGAGTGGGCGGAGCTTATACAGGCACTGCCCCCTTCTAGACTTGTTGACAGACTGTGTGACAGACTCCTCCCTCTCACTGGGTCTTTGTCTCTCTCAGTTATGTGGATGCATTGTTTTCGGCGCTCCTCTAGCAGGGGCGTCTCATTCAGCAGCGAGTGGGGAATGCGTGTGGTCGCATTTGTTTTGGACTGGATCAGGGGCGGCATCAGCATGGGCCCACCCCTGATTCACAGTTGCGTCGCCCCGTCCCGTGTGATGCATTGCTGCATTCAGAGGGAGCTTCGCTTAAGCATGATGCTTATTGTCTGTCTCTGCTGAAGGGTCTGGTATGCGTCTGATCTTTGAAACGCAGTAGACACCCATGCATTCCACTCACCACGTCACCGGCACGAAGGTGGGTGACAAGAGGAGGAGAGAAAAGGGTCAAATTTGCTCCAAGTGGCTCCTCCAAAAAATACACATTCCAGGAGAGCAATGCCTTTATGCCGCTGCCGAGGAATCTGTATCTTTCTGAAGAGCAGAGAGAGAGTTCCCAGGGGTTATTTTCTTTGAGTTTAATCGAATTTGACAGACCATTTAACATGCAGCCGTCAACATTTCTAATCTGGTCTTGAGTCAGGTGCCGTCAGAGTCCAAAGTTAAAGCTGTTTGGCACACCTGCCGATCGAGAGTGAATTGAGAGAATTTACTAACTTTAAATATGATGGCATAACCAGCTTTGAAAGAAGTAAAACTATTATATATAATCTATAGATATATATATATATATATAAATACCTATATTATATATATATATATATATCTATCTATCCCTTATAACAATGTAATACTTAGACTTTTTTCGTGCACCTTTTGTGCTCCATGTGCTTGAGAAACCTTAGTTGTATTGAATGTGCATTGTAGTGTACTTTTAATCTTAAAGTATAAATACAAAAACTGAACTTGCAAATAAATATATTAATAAAATACAAGGCCACTAAGTGACTTAAAGAGAGAACACTTTCATGACTGGTATGAAAGGGCCCTTACAGTTGCCAAAAACTAACTTTTGAGTGTTTTGTTATTAAAAAACAAATAAGAAACATGCCCAGCCCAAGTGACAAAAAGTATCGCAAAAGTAATGTTAATGCTGTACTTACATGAAATAACTAAGTGCATTAGTTACTTTTTTGCTGGATTAACGCAATAATTAATGCATTACTTTTAAAGCACCTTATTGCCCAACACTGGATTAAAAGTTTACTTTAAAAGTAAATTTAATCATTATGTTTTAATAATATATTCGTTTATGCTTAAAGAAGCACCTTATTTTTATTATTAAATGCTTGATTATATATTTTAACTAGTGTTTTACTCAATATTACATTTAAGAATATATTGTGATTAACTAAATTGCAATTTCATCATACAATTGTGTAGCTTACACATGTTTGCAGATGCCTGGCATACAAGTCCGCAATTGTAATGACATTAAATTAGATTTTAGTTCAGCATAAATGTTTGTCAGTACTTAAACCATGTTTCAAAGACAATATGGAAATAATCATAATAAAGATTTACTAATATATTGCTACTTATGGTCAAAACAGCATCTTCTTTACTTTCAGTATTTGTAAGATAATTGTAAATTATTATAAATTCTCATATATTTGCAAATAACATGCAATTAAGTGTCTAAAAACACTACATTCAGTTCACAATTAAGTATGTTCTTTTAAAGTATATTATTTCCATAACAACTACTCTTTTTAAAAGTATGCTAAAGTGTACTTCATTTTGCTAGTAATATTTTCGTATTGGTCATTTAATATTTCACATGTGTGCTGCCACAAGATGTGTCCAGAAAAAACATATCTCTTGTCATTGAAGCCACAACAACAGATGTTTTCATTAGTAGCTGCTTTGAATGTCTTTGATTTGAATCACTCACATCAGCAAGGTTTGGACTATCATTCTTACATTACACATGATTGTAGTGTGAAAAAGTGCTTACTTATCTTTTCCATGTAAAGTTATTTCCAATTTTACAATGGCATAAGCCCTAATTGAGCGTGTATTGGTTTAGGTTTAGCTCTGTGCTGCTGTGCCACACTTCACGCGAGCACCAGCAGCGATTAGCAGATCGTGTAGTTGTTCTGTAGATGTAATCTGCCTCTTACTCATTGTGAGCATGGTTAGGCAGGTGTTGAGAGTAGAACAGGTAACGCTGCATAGCTGTGCAGTGGAGGTTTCTGAGAGCCGTGGATCAGCCGATGCCTGAACAGATTACCTCTACGGGCACAGAGACACCTGAGCCAAACCCAACCAAGATCCTCCCCATTATCCCAGGCCTCAGTAACCCAATGCAGCGGCGCTTAGTGTCGGTCTGTCACTAGTGTCGATGTTTGTCTGCAGTGATTTAGTCTCTTATTGCAGTTTTGGGTCATGACTCTGACAGCCTCATTACTCATTACTGCTCATATGTGACCCTGGAGCACAAAACCAGTCATAAGGGTAAATTTCTCGAAATTGAGATTTATACATCATCTGAAAGCTAATTAAATAAGCTTTCCATTGATGTATGGTTTGTTAGGATAGGGCAATATTTGGTTGAGATACAACTATTTGGAAATCTGGAATCTGAGGGTGCAAAAAAAATCCAAATATTGAGAAAATCACCTTTAAAATTGTTCAAATGAAGTTCTTAGCAATGCATATTACTAATCAAAAATTAAGTTTGAATATATTTACAGTAGGAAATTTACAAAATATCTTCATGGAGTGTGATCTTTACTTAATATCCTAATGATTTTTGGCATAAAAAAATCAATCATTTTGATCCATACAATGTATTTTTGGCTATTGCTACAAATATACCCCAGCGACTTAAGCCTGCTTTTGTGCTGCAGGGTCACATTTGATTGTAATTAACTCCTTAACAGATCAGCATTTTCTGCAGGATTTAGACTTTGGCCCCTATTTAATTTTTTTTTCAATTATTTAATTTTCATTTTTTTTATGCATTTCATACAAACAGATAGATCAATTTTACAGAAGAATTTGCATTTTTATCACTGCCTCCAAAAGTTAGCAACCCAAGTCAGTTCAGAATGATTTGTGAATCTGTTTGACAAATTCATTCAAAAGAAACTCTTTTGCAGATTGGAAATCTTGTGCAATTTTGGTTTTGCATGCAGTCAGCTATGCTATAACACTGTATTGACTATTTATTTTAAATATATTCCTCACACAATCTCTCAACACATTTGGAGGTTTTTATACAGTTTGATGTAAATACTACCATTCAAGTTTATGATCTAAGATTTTGTAAGATTTATTAGAGTTTTCTATTAACAAATTAATACTTTTATTCATCAAGGAGGATGCATTGAGATTAAAAGACATTTATAATGTTGCAAAACACTTCTATTTCACACTATACTGAACATTGATAATAATCAGAAATGTTTCTTGAACAGCAAATCAGCATATTAGAATGATTTCTGAAGATCATGTGACACTGAAGAGACTGGAGTAATGATGCTGAAAATACAGCTTTGATCACAGAAATAAATGACAGTTGACCAGATATTCACACAGCTATTTTAAATCGCAATAATATTTTACAATATTACAGTTTTTACTGTATTTTTAATAAATAAATGCAGCATTGGTGAGCAAAAGAGACTTCTTAAAAAAAAAAAAAAAAAAACATTAAAATATCTTACTGACCAATAACATATTTTGTAAGATTTTAGGTTTTTTTTCTTTTAATTTTGATTAGGGAGTTAAAATGAGTTGCCAAAAAAGTGCTTCACATTAAATAAAATTATGTTTTTTGAGAATGAGAGTAACAAGAGAAACTTTGTCAAATGCCTAATGCAATTTTTTTATCAAAATGATTTGTTAATAACCACGTGTAGTAACCTTTTTTTAAAGAAGAACAGAACATAACAGAAATGGAAAAAAGATGATTGTGGAGCCGATGCATTAATTGAGCGAGAAGCAGCGAATGGAAAGGAAAGTGGTGGGGTGTGTGTGTGTGTGTGAGAGCTAGAGTTCATTCCCATGTCTCCTGTAGGATTATTCACAATGAGCGCTTTGTCCCGCAGACATGAGACTAATATGTGTCCAGTCTTTACTCTTTATATTTGTACTCGGAGACAAGAGAAAGACGCCTGTGTGCCGTCACGAGCTGACGGGGGTTTGTGTCAAGCGCTCTTCTGTGTTTTTCTGGTTCTCGTTGAATGTGGCACAGTCGGCTGACGGCGTCTCGCGGCAGCTTTGCTGTCGGCTGGCATATGGACACACTTCTCAGATGCTGTTGAGTCCCGCTCAGGGTTTCCAGAGAATCAAAGCATTTGGTGTCTTTGAGGGGGGAATGAAATGCGTATTTTTATGCAGCAAAGCGCTGTTTGAAAGAGCTGTCAAAGAGCCCAGCGTGGCTGCTGACTTCACATTCAGTGCTCGAGCTGTCTTGGGCCTGCGGTCCCGGCCTCGTCCAGCTCTGGGTCATTATCACACGCCAGACATTGTGCTCTTTATCTTGGAGGGAGAAGCACGCATGGGGCAGACTGCTTTCCAGCTGAACTCAAAGTCCTGGCAGCCTCATGGATAGGGCTGTTATTGTGCTTTCGGCCCGCTGCTGCTGCTGCTGCTGCTGATGTGTTGAGCACGCTAACTGAGCAACGCCTCACACTTTAACTCACTCCATCACTCATAACCTTTCCAGCTGCTGGGAATATTTTGATAGGTGGCGCTTCGCACACATTCGCCAGCATTCCTACATGCTCAGTGCTATTTTATCTTCATTGATATACTGCTATAGTTTTTGTTAATATTTAGAATTACATTTCATTTTTATATTTTCTGTTTTCACTTTAGTTCGAGTTTTAGCAATTTTGTGTTTTTGTCATATTTAGGCTATTATTAGTTGTGTTTGTATAGTTTCTCTTAATTTTTGTATTTATTATTTTCTATTTATTTTGTTTTAGCTATTTTAGTACTTCTAATTGAACTAGAATAAAGTAAGAAATGTTGTCGTAGCAGCTACTTTATATTTAAATGTAACTATTTATTTTATTTCAAGTAATGCATTTTTTTATGGAATTAGCTTTAGTTTTAGTTAATGATAATAACCCTGAATCCGCTGTATGGATCCAGTACGAACAAAATTTCCCAAATAATTCTGACATGTTAATGCTTTTTGTTTATTTGGTTTATTCTACAATTGCAACCGAATTGTCAAAAATAACATCATCATTCTTGTTTCTCACTTTATAAGCTCAATTCCAAATCCTAGTTTCTAGATCCATTTTTTCTGCTACATTCAGAACTTGCCTTCATGGAAAAGGCAATCCTATAATGCATTGCAAACTAAAATGGTGAAGATGGTTTAATTGGGGTTAGAATGATTTGGCCACTCTTAATAAATGTAGGAATTTAGTCAGTTTAGTCAATTTAATTTACTCTTTTGTTAGTGGCGTTACACCTTCAACCAGTTACACCACTTACTAATTTCAAGATAAAGGTTATTATCAAGAGAAAAAAACTAAAATATTAACATTGATTTTCATATGACTTAATTATCAGTATATTTCAATAATTGTCTGCCTGTCTTTGGGGTTTTCCATACAAGTATTTTTATTTTGTAGTACCACTGAAATTAAAATGAATGTTTTTTTTTATTAAAATGTTATATTTTATTATTATTTCAATATTTGTAATAATTATCTTAAGAATTAATTGTATTAGTTTTTAAACTCAATCATTATTTCTTATTTATTTTATAAATACGTTTTTTAACCTAATAACTGGCACAAATTACAGTTCAAAAAGTGTTTTAAAACATATGGTGTGTTTTTTTTTTTGGAATTGTGTATATGTATATATAGCTGTACTGTATCTAGAGCACAGTTATACAGTGACAAAACTGAACAGTAATATTTCACCTATATCATCATGCGATTTTGTAACTACTGTTTTTTGGTACGCGAGTCCAGTGATGAGACTGAGATGAGCGTCAGAGTGACTGAAGTGAATGAAGTTAACTATTAACAGAGTGATCGCTGCAGGTCTGGGGGTTGATATGATAATGTGGTGATTAGGGAATGGTTACGGGTGACGGGTTGTTGTCACGGGGACGCTGGGCCAGAATTGAACACAGCATTCCATCAACCCACACACACTCGAGGGAACTCATCAATGCAATGATCTGTAAAGGGGTTTGGGAAAGCTGCTGGAGTTTCTACAAACATTCACTGTGCTTAAAGGTGAATCTCTGAAAGAACATTTGTCTGAGTCAAGACTCAAGCTTATTTGAGGAACATTAAGATCAGAGTGCCAATGTGAATGACAATTTCATGAGAATGAGACTATATATTAGTCAGTGTCAGTATTTTAATTTCCTTTTTTTAAAGAAAATTCAAATTTTCACATTTCAGAATTTCTTTAAAAGAAATTAATATATATATATTTATTCAGCAAGGACACATTGCAGTGATTAGAAGTGACAGTAAAGACATTTATAATGTTACTTTTTATTTCAAATAAATGCTGTTCTTTTAAACTTTCTGTTCATCAAAGAATCCTGAAAATCAATCAATCAATCAATCATGGTTTCCACAATAACATGAAACAGCACAATTGTTTTGAACATTGATAATAATCAGAATTCAGGATAATAATCATGTTTCTAGAGCAGCAAATCAGCATATTAGAATGATTTCTGAAGATCATGTGACACTGAAGAAGTAATTAGGGATGGGCATTTTTCAAAAATATTGCATTTGAATATCTGGGCTCATAAAAAAGGAATATTCAAATATGTATTAATTTAAATGATGTTTAATGTGAGATTTTTTTAATTTTATAATAATCAAGTTTTTGTCACCATTTCTGAACAAGCTTATGATTAGGCATTATTCACAACAACGTTACGTTATATCTCAAGGTTTTATTTTAGTGGGGGAAAAAAAATCCCTAGGAGTAATGATGCTGAAAATTCAGCTTTGATCATAGCAATCAATTACGTTTGACTATATTTTAGAAAACAGTTGTTTTGAATTGTGAATGTGAATGAAGACAGACCCTCACATTCTCACAGACGCTCAGAGCCGAGCTGCACGAGCACTTTGATGGCTGATGATATTCATGAGAGGTTCAGTAGCTCTCCGCTTTAAGAGATCGGATCAGTACATTCTTTTCTGCAGCACAATTTGCTTCTTGTTAGTCTGCAGTCGGGCAGAGACGTTCTGGAGTTATTTAACATACTGGGCCGCCGACCAGAACGGCCACATTATAAAGTCCTAAGGGGATCATCCTAAATCATGCAGTGTCTCAACACCAGCACCAACAGAAGAGTTTGGATCTGGAGATCTAGACAAACATTTCTGTCAAACAAACAAAATACTGAATGTACCAGTTATTTAACTCCTTTAAACAGGCATTTAACTCTACTAGTGTAGCAGAACAATGATACAGACCTCTTAATTGTGCTAAGGGTCAAGCACCTCCCAGACTTCCCATAAGGCTTTGCTTTGTCTCTGACGGGAAAGGCAGTAGTCATGAGTCACTGGCTTACTGTCATGATCTCTGTATTCAGACCCGCAGAGAGTCGTAGCTCCTCCAGCCCACAGTATGACAGTATGACCGCCTGCCTGTCTACTCGATACAAGAGATCTGAGGCTTTCCTGAGTTTATTATCTATTTGATCTGTAAATAGTAGGACTTGGCTGTATAGTAAATATTTTGGAGATGTAAAAAGGTTGTATGTATACTATTATAATAAAGTGTTACATACACACTACAGTTCATAAGTTCGTTTTTTTTAATGTTTTCGAAGTCTCTTATACTCACAAAAAAAACTGCATTCAGACAGTAAAAACAGTAATATTATAAAATATTAATACAACTTAAAATAACTGTTTACTATTTTAATATAATTTAAAATGTAATATTGCTGTGATGCGCAGCTATATTATCAGCATCATTACTCCAGTCTTCAGTGTCACATGATCTTCAGAAATCAGTATAATACGCTGATTTGCTGCTCAAGAAACATTTCTGATTATTATCAATGTTGAAAACAGTTGTGCTGCACAATACTTTTGTGGAAACGATGAAACCTTTTTTTTTTCACGACACTGATGAATAAAAATGTCAAAAGACATTTTTTTTTAACAAAAAACAACTTTTTTTACCTTGTTGTTGCTTTAATAAATTTTTTACCTCTATTTTTTTTTTATCACTTTTACAATCACCCTTGTTGAATAAAAAAAAAAAAAAAAAAAAAACAAATATTCTATATATATATATATATATATATATATAGATAATATAAACACACAAACAAACAAAAACATACTGACCCTAGACTTTTGAATGATGTATATATACTATTGTTTTATGAACGTACTCGATCATTTGGCTCTGTTTCTGGAGCAGTAGGCTAGTAAACACCCGTGAGACTGAACAGAGCCAGTAAATCCCTGCCAGGTCTAAAGTTAGCCCACCCAATAACAGCTGCAGGGCCGTTCACTCCCACCCTCACGGGCCAGTTGTCCGAACCAGTAACACGACAAGCCGCCCAAAGTCCTTCACAACAGCTGAGGAAGATCTGATGCGGGACTGCTTCAGTTTTCCACTTGCTGACTAAGTATTTTTGGAGTCTGTTTCCACTCCAACACAGCAGCTATTTATTGTGGACTGTCCCTTGCCTTTCGATCCAGTGGCTCATGTTGTGATGTTCGAATCCTATTTTTGAGAATCAAATAAATATTAAATCTAGTGATGCTACGAACAAAGCTATTTCACTTAATGGAATTGCAAAAACAGGTTTCTTGAGCGTCCGCCATCCCCTGTCAGATGAAAATCTTGATTCTGCTTGGTCAATCATCAGGCCAATTGGGAATCTTTTGTCTAAGTAAAATCTTTAAGATAATATACAGCTAAAATGTCCATGTAGCATGTAATAAGTGTGTAATAAACGTGTAATAGCTAACTACTGCTCAGATTGCAAAAAAGATCATATCATCTCATAGTTATGCATTTTAAAAGATATTGGCCCTCTTAAATAGCCTTTCTGTCATTTACAGTATATAATAATCATTAAGTTTCTCTTAGTAGCTTGTAGTGTAGCAACTACTTTTACAAGCTTTATAGCTAAAATTGAAGCTGTTTCATAATTGATGAACTTTGCAACACTGACACTGTTATTGAACTGAATTAAAACAACATACGAACTTCACTGAATTCAATTATGACACTGTCTTCTGCAGAAGTGCTTTACAACTGAAATTGAATGTTTCATATTTATTTTGAATGTTAATTTATTAATTGATGAATTTTACAACATTAACACTGTTTCCTGTTTATTAATGTGAAGCTTCTTTGAAACAATCGGTATTCAAACTATCTATAGATCGCTATGCAAATAAATGTGGCAAGTAGCTTTACTGTAGTTGAACTACTTGTAGCTAGTAGCAGGTTGTCGTCACACTGTCCTCACTGCTGACCAGGCCTGCAAACACAAGCCACGACTTGCCCCGTTTCCACAGAAGAGGTCAGAGCTCAGCGGCAGTGATCTGGATGACTATAATTAGTAGCGCATTCCATTTCCTGCGCGCCCCTCCCTCACATTTTCACATTCAATTGAATACTTCTGATTCCACAATATTCAGCTGGTGACCTTCAACAGTCCCTGCCGTCTAAATCTGACCTCTGGCGATCCATCTTTCGGACAGGCCCTCCGTCACAGATTTCTTTTCTCTTCTGAGGAGGAGTCGCCTTTGTGCTGAATGTGCAGGAATTCCCCAGTAACCCGAGCTCAGAGTAATTGGGAAAGTGGATCCTTTTCTTTTGTTCCTGTTTTCAATTAGCACAGCTGGGTGGAGTGAGTCTTAGAGCCATGCTGGGCTGCTGTCACCCTGACTCAGCCCAAACATGACCAATGTTACTGTCCACCTTGTTTTTTCATGAATATTTGAATGAAATGACCTTTGCGATACTTTTCAGAATTTTGTGGGAAAGAAAATCTCCACCCACTAAGCTTTTTGAATCCGGGTTGCATAAAAAGTTAAACAATGCATCAAAAATTAGAATTATTTATTCATTAATTTCATTATAACTGTAAAGAAAGGTCTATAAACTCAACAATAATAATAAATTAATGTAATAACCCCTCGTGTCTTACTGCAGTCTGGATAATTAAATAAATAATAAAATAAATCATTAATGTCTGTGGGAAAACATTAATGGAGGCTGAAGTAAACTGTGCCTGCACTTTTTGGAAGCTTAATGGCTAAATAAAACGTACATAAAATCATCATAATCATGATATATTTTTTTAATCAGCAGGAAAATAAATGAATTATATTAACATAGATTACATTACTGATCACATTATATATATATAATATATAATATCTATCTAAGGTATTATATCTAATATTAATATATATGTTTGTATATAATGCATGTTAAATATTGCATTAGTACATCATAATAGTATAGGGTGGCTCAGTACGATTTTTTAATTAATTAATACATTGAAGTTCAGCAGAGGATGCTTTTAATTCCCCAAATTGACAGTAGAAAGACATGTATAAAGACAAAGATGTTTACTGTTATAATTTCAAGTAAAGCGGGGGGTTCTTTTCTGTATTTTTTTTATCCTGAAAATAAAAATGTCATGTTTCCACAAACTAATTAAGTCAGCACAACCTTTCAACATTGATAATAGAAATCAGCTATTAGAATGATTTCGAAGATCATTTACACTGAAGACTGGGTAATGATGCTGGAAATACATCGCTGCGCATCACAGGAAACAAAACATTTATATGATATTATAATATATTCAAATAGAAAAGCATTTTTTTTAATTTTAATAATATTTCACAATATTTCTGTTATTACTGCAATTTTGATCAAATAAATGCAGCTTGTGAGCATTAGCACTATATATATTATATATATAAATTATATAGATGATGCCTATCTATATATATATATATTATACATGGGTATGTAAGTATTCAGACCCCCTGAAATGTTTCACTCTTTGTTATTTGCAGCCATTTGCTAAAATCATTTAATTTATTTTTTTTTCCTCATTAATGTACCCCCAGCACCCCATATTGACAGAAAAACCAGAATTGTTGACCATTTTTGCAGATTTATTAAAAAAGAAAAACTGAAATATCAAATATCACTTAAGTATTCAGACCCTTTGCTGTGACACAATATATTTAACTCAGGTGCTGTCCATTTCTTCTGATCATCCTTGAGGTGTTTCTACACCTTCATTTGAGTCCAGCTGTTTTTGATTATACTGATTGGACTTGATTAGGAAAGCCACACACCTGTCTATATCAGACCTTACAGCTCACAGTGCATGTCAGAGCAAATGAGATCATGAGGTCAAAGGAACTGCCTGAAAAGCTCAGACAGAATTGTGGCAAGGCACAGATATGGCCAAGGTTACAAAACAAATTTCTGCTGCACTTAAGGTTTCCTAAGAGCACAGTGGCCTCCATTATCCTTAAATGGAAGACGTTTGGGACTACCAGAACCCTTCCTAGAGCTGGCCAGTCCGGCCAAACTGAGCTATCGGGGGAGAAGAGCCTTGGTGAGAGAGGTAAAGAAGAACCCAAAGTCAACCATCACTGCAGCCCTCCACCAGTCGGGGCTTTATGGCAGAGTGGCCCGACGGAAGCCTCTCCTCAGTGCAAGAAACATGAAAGCACGCATGGAGTTTGCTAAAAAAACACCTGAAAGACTCCAAGATGGTGAGAAATAAAATTATCTGGTCTGATGAGACCAAGATACAACTTTTTGGCCTTAATTCTAAGCGCTATGTGTGGAGAAAACCAGGCACTGCCATCACCTGTCCAATACAGTCCCAACAGTGAAGCATGGTGGTGGTGGCAGCATCATGCTGTGGGGTGTTTTTCAGCTGCAGGGACAGGATGACCGGTTGCAATTGAGGGAAAGATGAATGCGGCCAAGTACAGGGATATCCTGGACGAAAACCTCTCCAGAGTGCTCAGACCTCAGACTGGGCCGAAGGTTTACAACAAGACAATGACCCTAAGCACACAGCTAAAACAACAACAGGAATTGCTTCACAACAACTCTGTGACTGTTCTTTGTTCTTGAATGGCCCAGCCAGAGCCCCTGACTTAAACCCAATTGAGCATCTCTGAGAGACCTAAAAATGGCTGTCCACCAACGTTTACTTTCCAACCTGACAGAACTGGAGAGGATATGCAAGGAGGAATGGCAGAGGATCACCAAATCCAGGTGTGAAAAACTTGTTGCACCTTTCCAAAAGACTCAAGGCTGTAATTGCTGCCAAAGGTGCTTCAACTAAGTACTGAGTGAAGGGTCTGAATGCTTATGTAAATGTGATATTTCAGTTTTTTCTTTTTAATAAATCTGCAAAAATGTCAACAATTCTGTGTTTTTTCTGTCAATATGGGGTGCTGTGTGTACTTTAATGAGGAAAAAAATTTAACTTAATTTATTTTAGCAAATGGCTGCAATATAACAAAGAGTGAAAAAATTTAAGGGGGTCTGAATACTTCCGTACCCCACTGAATAATGTATATATATTATATATATATACACATCATCTATGGTGTTGTACACTCGTATAGATGTCTAACACAGATTGTTTTCCTAAGTAAGTGTGTGTTGCTTGTGTGCCATCGTGTGTGTGTGTGTGTGTTGTTGTGTTTGTGTGTGTGTGTGTGTGTGGTGTGCGTCGCGTCGTGGGGTTTGTTTGTCGTGCGTGTGTGTTGCTTTCGTCAACGAAATTTATGACTAAATATAGTCGTCAACGAACCTTTATCACGTGACAAAACGAGACGAGACAAAATGCTGGGTCGTTACGATGACGATAAGTAAATGTACAATGCAATATCGTTGACAAATAAAAACGAGACTAAATATGGTTTACAAAATAAAAACTATGCTAAAACATCTCTTCATTTTCGTTGACCAAAACGAAACGAAACGAAATGTTATAACGTTATTTCGTCTCGTTATTATTATTATTTTGCAGTAATTCTGTTTCCTGTGTCTCGCTTCAGGGGCTGCATCAGGTCGACTTCCTCAAAGCCCCACTCGCTTCATTATTTAGAACAGTATGGGGGGGGGTTTCCCAACCGGGGTGCCGTCTGTTCGAGAGCAGGGGTGCCGTGTAAAAAAATCCTTTTTTATATTTTTACATTGCTCATTTTGAAAATGATTCACCGCTCAGATTCCTTGTGTGTGTGTGCGTGTGTGGTATCCCACTCTATGCGTGTTGTATTAATCCATAGACTGTAGGGATTACGCGCTCTGTGTGAGCGTATCCCGCTCTAATGGCTCGTGTGTGCTCCGCTCAGTCGCTCTGCCGGCCCATTTACTGCTCCATTCATATACGTTCATTCTCATGCGGAACGCAAAGTCCACGTCAAAATCAAGCTGACAGGAAACATCGATGCAGTACAGTATTGTTTCTGTCTGCAATAGCCCTACTGGTGTTGTAACATGGTGTGGTATATGGGCAACTCTGGTAACGCTGCCCTCTCATTCATTGATCTGCTAACCGTTATGCCCTCTGATAATAATAGCTTTCTAAGATTAAACATTATCTGGATAATTGGTAAAAAAATTAAATAATATAAAATCTCTTAATAGCCCTACCAAAAAATACACTGAAGTGAGCAAACTTTTGTTAATTACATTTTACTATCTCACCTGTCAACAATTTTTACATATGAATAAACCTACTTAAATCTGCCTAATCAATTAGGTTCTTCTTCATTAGAAATTAGCGTAACTGATTTTTTATAATATTAAAATATCTGTATGACATTATATTCTGCGGTTCTTCTCTGTTGTACCAAATATCTATACTTTTCAGATGATCATATCGAAGTTAGAAATTCACATATTGTGACAAAATTAATTTTGTAGAGTGCCACAAATTTGTAAAAATTTCCAAAGGGTGCCGTGACTAAAGGAAGGTTGGGAAACACTGATTTAGAAGACAAAACCAAACAAAGTTAAGTCTGACAAAGAAAGGGACCAATGGCCGGCCAGCCAGGGTTCGTCTTTATTTAAATGTATGTGTGTGTACTTCTAACATGTTTGGTTGGTAAAATAAATGTTGTGAATTCAAATCAGAGCGTCTTCCGTGTTTGGAATGGATGTATTCTTTAGTCTATAAGGTAACAATAATATAATAATATAACCTTGTTTGAAATGGGTTTGGCTAAAATAAAAATTTGGTTTCGTCTATACTACTAGGTAATTATACTATATTGACTGGGTTAAATAGAATTGCATTTCTAAAAAGAGATTAAAATACAATTTTCATTGACTAAAACTAGACTAATTGTCATCAGTTTTCGTCGACTAAAACTATACTAAAATGTCATCAGTTTTCGTAGACTAAAACTAGACTAAAATACTTCAGATTTTCTTCGACTAAAACTTGACTAGCTAAAAAGAGTATGAAAGTGACTAAAACTAATAAAAACTAAAATGACTGTTTCACACAAAGACTAGACTAAAACCAAAATTAAAACAGGCCGCCAAAAACAACACTACGTGCGTGCGTGCATGTTTGTGAAGTTGTAAGTGTGCGTGCGTGCGTCAGCGTGGCGTGTGTTGTTTTGTGTGGCGTGCGTGTGTGTGTGCGTCTGTGTGTGTGTGAGTGAGTGTGTGGTGTGTGTGTGTGTGTGTGTCTGTGTTCACCTGCGTGTGTGTGTCTGTGTTCACCTGTGTGTGTGTGTGTGTGTGCGCGTGCGTCTGTGTGTGTGTGTGTGTGTGTGTTGTGGTGGTGTGTGTGGGTGTGTGTGGGTGTCACTCTGTCTGGAGTGTGTTGAAATCTCTATGGCTACAGACAGACTCATATTCCTGGAGTTTTTTTGCTGGACGCTGAAAACGCTTGCGGGTGAAAGGTGCCTTCAGATGCGTCTGCTGTACCACTGCCTTATAATTAGAACATCAGACAAGATGGATCTGGGTAGCATTTGATACTTTTTCAAAGTGGAAATTGAGGCGGTACATATCAAACAGCCCATCCCTGTTTTTATTTTAATTTTTTATTATTATTTAATTGGCTTTAGTTACATTGCAGCCATGATTTGCTACATTTAAGCCAGTTGAAGGTGGTATTGGGGGAGGGACATTCTCATTCTAAACAGCATTTGATTGGACACAAATCTGTTGTTAACCTGGTTCATCAATATTTTGCGTCATTTTCGTGGAGAAGAAAGACTGTAAAGACTATAATATAGATAAATTCAAGCAAACACACATTGTTTGAAGCCACAATGAAAGAAATGAATGTAAAATTGAAGTTATTACAGAATGTGCTCTGCAGGCAAGACACAGGCCCCATGTGCCTACCAGGTGCCCGCCGGCTCTGAGCTGGAGCCCACTGGTCTAGACCCTCCATCTAAACCCCGTCATAGACATGTTCTTCGCTGGTACCCTCTTACAACCTGGGCTAATATTTTAAAACCTCCGCATTTCCTGGTGTAAATAAGCCCAGCCGCTGTCGGAATCTGCCCTCTTTTAAGAGTAGTCATGAGTTTAAATGGCATGAAGATTTCACTCCACTTCTAACAATTGTTAGTGGTGTTTTGTTTAACTAGGGCTGAAACGATTAGTCGACATTATCGCCAACGTCAACAATAAAAATCTGTTGACAAATATTTTTGTTGTCGAGTAGTCGTTTGATTTCATATGACCTAATGTAATAGCCTGCAATAATGCGGTTTGACCATGTGGCCCCTGTACGTAGAGTACTCTCTGATTACAGCATTTGGATGCTCTGCCAGTTGTACCAGTAAAGTCCAGTCACGTCACGTCACGTTTATTTATTTAGTACTTTATGCAATAGATAGCCTTAAATCAAGAAGCTTTACAGTATTAAACATGAAAAAACAGTGTCAGTGTCGCTTTCAGTTAGAATTACAACTTGATTTTCTGTTATAAAGCAGCTCTCCAGTGTGGAGCTTGCTAATGATAAAATATTTTTATTAGTGGGGAACATTTTTTATTTAATTAAAGTGATAATTTGGTTTGCAGAGATCAAAGCTTGATCTAGCTCAGAACTGTTTTGATTATCATAACCCTATAAGGTATTTTTAGAGAGATTATGTTGTGAATAAAATAGTTTATCCAAAAATAAAGCGTATTAACACTTACCTTTATTTTGTTTCTTATCCATGTGATTTACAAAAGGAGATGTTTGGCAGAATGATGTGTCATTCAGTTACTTTTTCATATAGCTAATTAAATGGTGAATAAGAGTTTCTCTGTCATCTCATTTTGTGTGCCAAATATATTTATTTGAATTGTAATTACATAATATGATTTTCAAAAGCTGAAATGATTACCTTTATTTGTTAGAATATGTATAACTCAATATTTTAACTAATTGCAAAAGCTGAATAATCAATCAAAGTCTACTGATTAATCAGTGAAATAATCGATGATTAGTCAAGTAATCGTTGTAATAATCGTTAGATTAATTGATTATCAAAATAATCGTTTATTGCAGCCCTATTGTTGACATGAATTTGCCCCATGACAAGTGCTGGAGTGTGTGTGTTATTTTCCACAGCTAGCACGCTAACAGGAAGAGCGGGAAGCTCAGCTCAGAGGTGTTGTGTCCATCTGGCTACTGTGAATGTGTGCCAGTGTTGTTTCAGCCTGTGTGTCACCACTAATGCACCACCAAGCCATTGTTTCTTTGAGATGTGTGTGTGTGTTTCCTCTGCAAGCAGCATGTGGCTTTTACCCAAACATTGCAGTGCGAGACCCGAGCGTCAACCCCCTGCACCTCCTAATCTCTGCTTGATTTTTCCAAACCAGTGCAGAAACTCATTTCTGAAAAACTATAATCTCCATATTTAAGCCCTAGACTGGGTACAGAAAAGTAAGAATTGGGGGCTCGTCCGGGGTGTTAATATTGATAAGGTAATGAGTTTTTATTTGAATATATTAGTGTAATTGATTTGATTATATTAATTATCTATTTAAATATTGTAGTTTCACAATAAAGAAATAAAGAACAATTAGATGATAAGATTTTTGAGTTCATCTTTAGAAATTTGAGTTACTATGTAGGCCTGGGGTTCTCGACTTTAGCACTTGAATTCCACTTTTCTGCAGAGCTTAGCTTCAATCTTGATCAAACTTACTTGGCTGTAACTCTCTAGTAATCCTGAAGAATTGAATTACCTTGATCAGGTATGTTTGTTTAGGGTTGAATCTAAACTCTGCAGGAAAGTGGACCCTGATGAAGACGTAAATTCAGTATTCTCAAACATGTTTCTTTCCAAACAACTTGTTTAGAAATTCTCATGATTACGAACTTACAACCATGAGCTCATTAACATGACCACCCGCTTTTACACATCACAAGTAAACTGAGATTTTCATGGTAAAAAGCTTTTATCAGTTGTTGTTTATTAAGGACTTACTGAAAGGGTCAGAGGAAGGCTAGAAAAATGGTCAAAATAAAAGTACAACTGTTTTTGTTGAATAGAACCCTGTCTAACATTATAATGGGGAAAACAAATAATGTTGTAAAAGTGATAAATATGACCCTTTAAGCAGACAAAAATGCTATGCCTATGCCACTAGTCCTGAAAATTCTACAAAACATGTAAAGCGAGAGAAAGCAAAATTATGCCATTGGCTAATTGTAGGTAAATTGTTGTTTGCTTTAACAGCCGATCCACTGCACGGACTGGGAAGATAGGCCTCAAAATTAAGGGGCCCCACCCAGAACCCCAAAACCCCCGAGGGCCCGTTCCTTCTCTCTCCTGTCAGACCTTTGGAAATCTAAACCACTCAGACTGCTAGCATCCTAACTCTGTTAATTAACCCCACTGTTGATGTATTTCACACAGCTGGAGTCTCTTAAAAACACTCCAATGGTCAGGTTTACAGCGTAACCAAAAAAATAAAAAACAAAACTGTATTTACATGTTATTTTGAAGTGCTATACTTTAAGATCTTATGAAGAAATACAGGATTCTTGGAAATATAACCAGTAAAAAATTAGAAACAGTTTATTAAAGAGACCAAATAGTTTCTCAAAACAAGCAGCGGGAGGTCTGCTCTCAGGGCAGCACGTGGAGACATGGCTTCCTGTTCTGTCACTGTGCAGGCCTGAGATCAGCAGGAAGTAGATAATCTTCCCAGTGGAGTGTGAATAGTTTGAGTGAGTCACTCTCTGATTGAGGCTTTTGTGTATTTTGTGACTCATTTGGTCACTAACAGCCATATGATTTTCTGTTCGGACCAGTTTGTGTACAAACAAGCAGGCCAAGTTTAGCAGCATATATTTTAATTTAAAACTTAAATCCCCCTGTTAAGAATATAATCAACCAAGTTGATATGTTTATGGGCCTGGATCTTCTTTAAACCGAGAGTGACCGACTGAAAGGGAACGTCTCGGTTGCGTATGTAACCCTCGTTCCCTGAAGGAGGGAACGGAAACGTCACGTCCCGTTGCCACGGCTGCTGTACCACTGCTGAGCGGCCGGGTCACCGGCTCGGCTCCTCAGCGAAAACCTGAATATGCGCTGCATCTGCTGCCTACTTATACTCACGCTGTGATCAGCAGCAGCTGGATACAATAATCGCATGCCAATGTGCATTGGCTTGTTTAGTTTAAACTCAAAGTAGATTGGTCCCTCTAAGCGAGATCCCAATTCGTCAGTCCTCCGACGTGACGTCTCCGTTTCCTCCTTCAGGGAACGAGGGTTACATACGTAACCGAGACGGTCTTAGTTCACCCAACTTTCATACAAAGTCGAATGTGAAACTTTGTATGAGATTGTGTATAAGTCAATGGAACATTAGTGTGACCACTCCTTTAGCTTTGCAGGTGATCAACTGTAAATAAGTAAGTCTACTGTTAACCAAATTTTGGAGATTAACCAGTGTAGCATTTATTCATCATTACCGTATCCTGCAGTCCTGCAGATCTACTTTCCTGCAGAGTTCAGTTACAACTCTAGTAAAACAAACCTGAACCTGCTCATCAAGGTTGAAAATGTTAGACAAGGCTGAGACTAATCTCAACCGGAAGTCATATCTCCAGGAGCAGGTTTGAGCACCACTGAACTAGACCGTAAAGCCCACCTGATAATGAAAGCAACGCTAAACTGGTTTACTGACGGAGGGACACTGAGAATGTCATTTAGCAACCACCATTCTGACGCTTGTGGCCTTGCATGAAAAAATGCAGAGAAGCCAGAATTTCACGTAGCTGCAGTTTTGAAGGGTTCACTCAGGGTGGAGGAGTGGTGAGGAAGAGCGTGAACTGGTGAGGACACCACTGCCTGAAAACACCAGTACATCTGTTACATGATTCATGTACCGCAGCAGTTGTTCATTCCGGACTTTTAGAGCTCTGTGGTTAGAACCGCAGGTCAAACGGGTTGCGTTGAGTCCAGCAATGGCTTGAGTTGAATGATTTAAGGCAGAATCTTGCATCGCACATTTTTTCTTTTTTTTCGTTGCAAAACTTTTGAGATTGCATTTGCTCACAAATCCTTTGAGTTCACCGAAGGAACTCTGCGTTTACTTGGAAAAGAACTCAAATTGTTTGTAGGGAAATGTATGGAAAAGTGAATGAGGATATAAAAGGCAATTTCGGATACAGTCACAGTCTAATAGCAATTATCAGTTAAGTTTTGGTGGGTTCCTGTGAATTTGTACATCTTATTTGTTTGTTTTCGTATGATCTTTTTACACCCCACTGAGGGTTAGGTTTAGCGGTTGTCCTTCATGCTTAGTTTTTTTTTTCCCTAAAAATTTTATTTTCATCAGACAAATTCATACAGAAATGTCAACTCATAAAATAACTAAAATTTAGTCTCTTTTCGTAAAAAGTATTTCGTAATATTTTATGCTAGGTAGCACATTGAACACATTTTTTGAGGAAAAACCATTGCTAAAGAAAAACAAAAGCATTGATATAATTGTTTCTCCTAGCTCATTTTTTTCTATCACCATGTAATTTCCACAGTACTTCCCCAAATTAGACATGGCCAAGAAATCTAAATGTGTCCTCTGAGAGATAGTTGGGTTTTAAATGGGTTTTGGAGTAGAGTGAAGGGATGGAATCAGGCTGAAATGTCCAATGTTCAAAATCGCCAGTGCATTCCTAGAATACAAGAAAAACAAGTTCTGATTTGCTGGACCTAAAGAAATACAGGTTTTCTTCAAAACAGTGTGAATACTCTTCTCCAGAGGTGTGTTTAATGTGAACATTTTGTTTTCGTTCTTGTGCAGTCACGTTGAGAAGATCACCACATGGCATGACCCCAGAAAGACCATGACGCCCTCGGTGACCCAGATGGGTCTGCATAATCAAGCCTCCAACAACGGCAACATACAGCAGCGCTCCATGGCCCTCTCTCAACCCAACCTCGGTGAGTGTGAAAGCCGTCCCTCCCACATTCCCCATTACTCATGAAAACACACGTGCTCTCCTGAGCTGTTTTTACTCAGCTGGGGAGTTGCTTGCCCAGTTTAACTCCAATGCTCAATGGCCCATGACATTCACACATACATCTAATATCACACCTCTGATGTGGAATTGGGATGAACTTCATGGAGTTTAATAGATGTACAGTAGTTGTGTTCTAGCATACTGAAATACAGTTCTTTTCTTTTGCGTTTAGAGGTTTGTGCTAAGGGTTAGAGATTTAAACAAACTCCTAAAGTATTAAACCTGAGCATTACTCATCCCACTCCATTTGTGTTACACGCATGAATAACCCCACAAATCATCACAAAACCTCATAGCAATGTGCTAAAAACCACCCTTTACTCTTATATAGTGCACTATTTGAAGGCAACAGCCATTTGTAGTGATGTCCGAAACCATAGTGGGCATAACTGAGTGCACCACAGTAATGAGTGTTCAACTGATACTAATGCACTGTGAGGGTCACTTCAAATAAATTGCCCCATCTCAACAGAAGATTGCATCCACAGGCCTTCCGGTGCAATCAAATTCAATATTCAAATTCACAAATTCTGAATTCAAGTGGACAGTGAGCATATAGGGGACGATTTTGTCAAGCTAAGTCATTTTGTGCCAGTTTCATGGCAATTATTAATTTGTTTACATTTGGTTGAATTGGTATGAATTGGTATGAATTTGTACAGTCTCATTTGTATGTTTTTGTATGATCTGTTTACGCTTCACTGAGGGTGGACCTTCATGCTTAATTTTTTTATTTTTTTTATTAAATTGTAAATTTTTATAGGAATCAAATGATACAAATTCATACAAAATCACAAAGTTGTAAAATAGTTTTCTCATGCATACTCAATGGCCAGCTGCCAGAGAATACCCATGCACTCTTAGGGTCGTTTCAAATAAACTCAGCAGATGGCGGCGTCCACAGCACTTCCGCTGCAACCCCAGTTTTATGATTTCCCCAAATTCTGCTAAGTCATTTCATGCTAGTCTCATGGCAGTTATTAACTTTTTTACATTTGGCCAAATTATTATGAATTCGTACACTCTTCTTTATCCTTTTTTTCGGAACTTTTTTATGCCCCACTTTAGGTTAGGGTTTAGGCGTGAACCATCATGCGTTAGGTTTTTTTTTTTTCTTTCTAAAAACTTGAAGTTTTGTATGAATTCCCACCAAAAAATTTAGGGATGCACCGATACCATTTTTTCCAGTACTCGGCCGATACCGATACTTTTGTTTTTGGTACTTACCGATACAGAGTAACTATACCAATATTTTTATTGCATTTGTACATTTTTTTAAATATTGGGTACAGAAACCAAAGAGTATGTATAATGTTAGTTGGTTAACTTTTTATTTATCAAATAGATACAGTCAAACCTAAACTTATTCAGACACCTTCAACATTTCTCAAATTATATCACAGTTTATTCGCTACAGTTGAGAAAATGGTAATAAAATATGACAAGAAAATTGTTAAATTGTGTCAGAACAAATTCATCTTGATAATGTTATATAATTTTGATAGAAAGGTATGTAATATATTACAATCAACCAAAAATTAGACAGCTGTTAGTTTGACAGTATTTACACAACTATCAATATTTAGTCGTGCAACCCTTAGCCTTAATGACAGCCTTTATTCTCCTGGGCATGCTGTCACCCAGCTTAATGCAAACCTGAACTTCAGTTTTTTTTTCCCAGACTCGGTCTGAATAATTTTTGGTCCCATATTTGTATCAGTTTTACTGGTAGTCCCCTGTATGAAGAATTTTTGGGTATGATTTGTCACAGTTTACTTTTTTTTTGCTATCCTCACTTACATAAATTTACTATAGTGTCCTGCACCCACTAGTAGAAAAATATCAAGAATTATATCTGGTCTCTGAAAATTTTTTGGTTTCACTGTATATCCTTCTTGTTATTTTCACACTTAATTATGCCCATTAAAATGTTTTTTACAAGTTTTTGTTACTTTCACTTTTTTTTTGCTCTTTGGTACATCATATTTAATTTAATAGCATTAGAGCTGTTCCATTGCAGCGGCTCAGTACTGTATCACGCGCTTTGCTGTAATAATGCGTGAACCACTCGTTAATCTCCTAACTGTGATATTTTCAGAAATAGAATCCGCGTTTTTTCATCTGAAACGTGCTGAGATTTATATTCCAAAACCACTCATATAATACAGAAACGCTCATGAAGCAAGCAAAACACGCACAACACGTGCAGGTATTTGTACTGATGCAGAATAGTACAGCCTAGCGCATTTCACACAAGCTGCTAGATTCACTTTCGCCAGAAAGTCGTGTATGCCTAAGGTTAAAAATAAATGGCATTTATAGTGAATGCCCCTATAAATGGTGTTATTTTTCAATTTAGTTTTAATCCAAATGATTCGTGTGCTAAGTGAGTTAACATCAAAGATCACACAACAGAATTGCTTGCGTGCACTCTCTCGCTCTCTCTCTCTCTCCCTACCGTTAAGTAATTTGTGCATTTTTTTACTTACTTGTTTTTTCTTTTAGGCTAGTTACATTAAAAAACGAAGTGCTTTAGACTAAGTAACATGAAACAAAGTGTTTCATTTAGTAATGTATTTGCGTATGTGTATATGACATGAAGGCAATCTGTCTGTTGATCAGAGGCCCTGAATAAGGTTTAACTGCTTTTTCTGAGGGGTCAAATGCTGATTTAATGAAGAAGAAAGTCTCCCAGCTGGCAGATCTGAAATCTTTTAAAGCTGCATTCGATTTGTTGACTGTTGTACGTGAGGCGTTCTGTAGCATGTTTGCGTGTTGTTTGCTCTGCCCCGTGACAGTACCAGAAATGATTTCCAAATGTGCTTGCTTAGTTTGGCTTTTTTCTTCCCAAATCCTGATTTGTGATGAAATGGAAAAAAAGGTGTGCCTCTGCTTTGTTGGCAGCCGGGAAACAGATTCCTGCGAGGGGGTGGGGGATGGAGGCATAAAAACAAGACGAAAGAGTTTGGAGGGAGAAAGATTCCTTCCAGCACTGCATACAGCAGACGCCAACTATCTCAGCATATAGAGTTACATACTATGAAGTTCAAGATGTTGTCTCCATTCACAGGAAGTAAAGATAACAAACTAAAGATATTTAACAAAAACTTTGATCTCCCATACTCCTAACTTTTACCCCCCAAAAGAACATTTCCAGTTGTCATAAAAAAAAATAGCAAAATGCAAAAAAAAAAAATCTATAGTTTTTTTTCCCTTTTCAATGTGAAGGTATCACACATCATGACTATAAGGAGGAAGCGGTGGTGATAATGTCCCACTGCGCTTGTGTGAGTGTGAATGAAGCTGCTTAGCCTGAAATAATCGTGTGTTTAAGCCGACCTGCTAAACTCGTTCAAACAGCTGCTATTTCACCCTGATCTTCTGTAAACTCAACCACTCATTTCTCTGGTGCACGATCTTCCAGTGACTCAACCGCTCAGGTTTTTTTGACATGGCCGTGTCATCCATTTTGGTTTACAAGTACAAGTTCAGAAGACACATAATAGAAAGCCGTGACTTAGACTCTGCACCTACAATCCCACAATTCCTTGTGCTTCATCTGTCCCTGGATGGAGGATTTTTTTTCAGCCTCTAGGAACTTGAGAGGCAGCAGATTTCCTGTATTCTTAGTTTAGACCAGCTTGAGCCTTCACCTGTTGTGTGTTCGCAGTAACTCATGGTGGGCCCCCCTCAAAATTTAGGGATTATGGCCAATTGACACTCTAATGCAGGAGTGCATTATTAGAACAATACAGTTTTGTTGAATGCTTTCCATAGCTTTTTTTTATCTCACTTACAACAACAATTGCCATATTACATCACACTCTGGAGTTTTAAAGGCAGCTGCAACTGCTTTTTTTTTTTTTTTTTTAGCTCTTACGAATTTGAGCCCAGTATGAATGTGTCATCTGGTCAATGATGAGATTCTCATTTTTTTTTAATTGTATTAAAATATACGAGATGCAATTCGTTCATACAATGACTTTAATATACATCTTGTATGATGAGGATGTTTTAAATTTCTGAATAAAAATTCTACTTAATTGAATTGGAGGCTGTTGTCCTCCAACAAATCCATGTGGTCTAAAATGCAGAAACATTCAAAAACAAAGAAACAAATAAACAAAACAAAAACATTCAATTATGTCATAGAGAGGTCTCTTATAATATCAGATCATTTAACTTTTTTAATGGCAAGGCAAGGTTAGTTAAAGTTGTAAAATGTGTCTTGTGGTGCAACAATTTTCTTGTAAATTGTATAAATATTTTCACAATTATTTGAAACCACCATCAATACAAACTTGATTTTGTTCATTTGGATTTGATTGAATTTTGAAAAGTCAGCTATATTATATTTTGTAATACTGAATACTGCTTTGTGACCTTGGTTGCATCAACTGAAAAGGAACATCATTTTAGTAATTACATTTTTATGACAGATGAATCTCACTTAAACCACTAAGCTGTCAGAACAAATATGAATAAATGGAACCTTTAGGTCATCAATCTGGAGTGTGGGTCAGTCTGCTGGCTGATCTCTAGCTGTTGTACTGTTGCTGAACAGGACATTTGCCTGAGGGTTGGGAGCAGGCCGTCACCCCTCAGGGAGAAACATACTTCATTGACCACAAAACCCAAAGCACCTCATGGCTGGACCCGTGGGTGGGCGAGTACTCCCTTCTAGAGTCCAATCAGCCCAGTAGCTTGATTTAATGATGTAAATTTCCACCTCCCACTCCAATCCCACAGTCTCTTTCTTGATAATTTGACCCGTTTCCCACACTACCACTAATCTGAACATGCAATACGATGAAATGGCAAGAGGGTGTTGCTCTACTGCTGTGACTAGCATGTGTCTACACTGAAGGTGTAATGATCCAGAGATGATTTGCAATACATGCTAATACGTGTTGTTTGTGATCAGTGATCATTTCTCTTATAAAAACTTAACAATCCTTGACAGATATATTAACATGACCATTTTCAAGGACGATGAAAATTCTGTTCATTTACTCAACCTCATGTGGTTCCTGTGTGACTTTTCATTCTTCTGTAAAACACAGTCGGAGATATTTCAAAGAACTGTTTTCATCCATACAGTGGAAGTCAATGGGGTCCAAAGTAGTGGTTGACCGTCTAGGTTACTTGTGTAACCCTCGTTCCCTGAAGGAGGGAACGGAGACGTTACGTCAGTGACTGACGAATTGGGATCTCGCCCGAGAGCCCAATCACCTTCGAGTGTTAACTAAACAAGCCAATGACAGTTGGCGTGCGTGTTTCGCCACGCGCACCCCGCCCCGCAGCGCGGGTATAAAAGGAGAGCGCGTGCAAACGCACAACAGTTTTTCGCTGAGGAGCCGAGACTACGTGCCCCGGCCGTACAGCGGTGGTACAGCAACTGTGGCAACGGAACGTAACGTCTCCGTTCCCTCCTTCAGGGAACGAGGGTTACACAAGTAACCTAGACGTTCCATCAGTTCATCCCTTCACTTTACGTCATCTGACGAATATGGTGATCCGATGGAAACGCCACTATTGCTTACCCCCTCCAGTGCCCTGCGGAAGCCGGTAAGTCCCCCCACACCAGCTGGGCGGAAGATAGGACAGCGGCTAGGTAGAGGTGTCCGCCACTGCTGTTCTATGCAGTGGTACTTTGGATAACACTGGGAAAGCGTACCCAGTTGGGACGCTACGGAAGCCACATCCCGCACATAGGAGGTATCATGTGGAATTACACATATGGACTGGCCCAGGGCAGTACTACATATGGAAGTCTCTGCGGTAGTCTCAACCCGCCTGGGGTGAGATCACTACACAGCAGAGATGGCAGTTAACGACTGCCAGGGAAAGACACGGGCCCACCGAGAGGGGAGCCGTACCGTGGAAGAATACACATGTGGGATCACCTGAAGGGGGAATCACTACACACGGGCATCTAGCGCAGCACAAGGGCTGACCTTGGGCATACACATGAGTGCTGGACCTGGCGTCTGGCGCTCTGCCACGTCTGACCGCCGAGGGTGCGGGAGGAACTCCACCAGGGTTCGCCATGGGGAACTGAATGAGGAGCACAAGAGCGCACGTATCCGGTCCGTAGAGGGGAATGGCGCAGCAAGCGTGATCGACACCGAGCAGGTCCGGTGTTACTGCCTACCTGAGGCGAGTACATGAGAGTACACGGGCTCTACACGGAGATTATAGAAACTCGCAAACGTGTTAGGCATCGCCCAGCCAGCAACTCTACAGATGTCTGCTATCGAGGCACCCCGCGCCAATGCCCAAGAAGATGCCACTCCTCTCGTAGAGTGGGCTCTCACTCCGAGGGGGCATGGTAATGTTGGGCCTGGTATGCCAAGACTATATCCTCCACTAACCAGTGGGCAAGTTTTTGTTTGGAGACAGCCTTTCCCTTCGGCTGGCCTCCAAAGCAGACAAAGAGCGGGTCTGAGGTTCCTGAAGCTCCTCGTACGGTCCACGTAAATGCGCATTTAATTCTAGGCACGAAGCGTCGACCGAGAATGCCTGCAGGTCCCCTACCCTCTTGACCGAGGCCAAAGCGGTGAGGAGCGCTGTCTTTAATGACAAAACCTTAAGCTCTACTGACTGCAGAGGCTCGAAGGGCTCCTCCTTCAGGGCCATGAGGACCGAGGGGAGATCCCAAGAGGGTAACAGGTGAGGGCGCGGAGGATTCAGCCTCCTTGCCCCTCTGAGAAACCTGATGACCAGGTCGTGCTTCCCTAGAGACTTACCGTCTACTGCATCGTGATGCCCGCGGCAATGGCTGCAACATACACTTTCAGGGTGGAGGGAGGCAGCCTTCGCTCCAACCCATCCTGCATGAAAGAAAGCACGACTGCGATCGGGCGTCTTCGGGGGTCTTCCCGGCGGGAAGAGCAACAATTGACGAACAGGTTCCACTTCAGCCTGTGAGCGTGTCTGGTAGACGGGGCTCTAGCTGAAGCGATGGTGTTTACTACCTCTGGAGGTAGATCACCTAGAACCTCCGTGTCCTGTCCAGGGACCATAAGTGGAGATTCCCCAAGTCTGGACGCGGGTGCCAGAGGGTGCCCCCTCTCTGAGAAGTGGATCCTTCCTCAGAGGAATCTGCCAGGTAGGGGCTGTCGCGAGGAGCATTAGTTCGGGGGAACCAAGTCCGACTGGGCCAGTTTGGCGCCACCAAGAGGACCTGCTCCTCGTCCTCCCTGACCGTGCACAGTGTCTGTGCGAGAAGGCTCACTGGGGGAAAAGCGTATTTGCGTAGGCCCCGAGGTCAGCTGCATGCCAGTGCGTCTGTGCCGAGGGTTCCCTCGGCCAGGGAGTAAGACAACTGGCAATGGGACGTGTCCGGGAGGCAAACAGGTCTACCTGAGCGCCCAAAGCGTCTCCAAATAAGCTGGACTGTCTCGGGGTGGAGTCGCCATTCTCCCCGGAAGGGCGGGCTGACGTGAGAGATCGTCGGCTGCACGACTGAGCTCGCCTGGGACATGAACGGCGCAAAGCGACCTCAGATACTCCAGAGAAGGAGATGGCGGATGAGTTGCGACATGCGACGGGAGCGTAGACCGCCTTGGTGGTTGATGTACGCAACGGTCGCAGTGCTGTCCGTACGGACCAGTACGTGCTTGTCGTGCAGCAGCGATTTGAAGCGGCACGGAGCGAGCCATACTGCTTGCAACTCGAGGTAGTTGATATGCCACTGCAGTCGGGGCCCCGACCAGAGCCCCGCAGCTGCATTCCCACTGCACATGGCACCCCAGCCCCTGGCGGAGGCATCTGTTGACACAACAACATGCCTGGATACTTGCCCAAGGGATACTCCTGTCCGAAGAAAGGCAAGATCTGTCCATGGGCTGAGGGTCTGACGGCAGAACGGGGTAACAGAAAACCGGTAAGTGCCGGTCGCCATCCATACTCGGGACCCGGTCGTGAAGCCACTGCTGAAGCGGTCTCATATGAAGCAACCCGAGCGGCGTGACAGCGGCTGCGGATGCCATATGCCCCAGGAGCCTCTGAAAATGTCTCAGTGGAACCGCCGTCTTGCACTGGAAGGACCCCAGGCAGTTCAGCATCGACTGCGCACGCTCTGCTGAGAGATGTGCTGAGAGGTTGACCTAGTCCAGCTCCATGCCGAGAAAAGAGATCCTCTGCACCGGAGAGAGTTTGCTCTTTTCCCCGTTGACCCAAAGCCCCAATCGGCTGAGGTAACTGAGCACCATATCCCTGTGTTCGCAAAACTGCGCTCGGGACTGGGCCAGTATGAGCCAGTCGTCGAGGTAGTTGAGAACGCGAATGCCCGCTTCCCTCAATGGAACGAGGGCTGCCTCCACAACCTTGGTGAAGCTTTTTCTTTACATGAGGTGACAGGGATAGCCCGAAGGGGGAGGACCTTGTACTGATATGCTCGCCCTTCGAACGCAAAGCGGAGAAACGGTCTGTGTCGAGGGAGAATCGAGACATGAAATTACGCGTCCTTGAGGTCGACCGCTGCAAACCAATCGAAAGGACGGACGCATTGAAAGATGCGTTTCTGCGTCAACATCCTGAACGGGAGATTGTGAAGGGCCCGGTTCAGCATGCGCAGGTCCATGATTGGTCGTAACCCACCGCCTTTCTTTGGTACGATGAAGTATGGGCTGTAGAAGCCCGACCTCATCTCGGCTGGAGGGACCGGCTGTATCGCGTCCTTCGCTAGCAGGACCGCGATCTCTGCACGCAAGACAGGAGCATCCTTGTCCGGCACAGAGGTGACCGAATGCCCCTGAACTTGGGAGGGCGCCTGGCGAATTGAACCGCGTAGCCGAGTCTGATGGTTATCATGAGCCACGAGACGGTCTGGGGGGCGTTAACCAGGCCCCCAGCGACCGAACTAGTGGGACTAGGGAGACCACTGACGTACCTGCAGTGGGGCAGTGAAGTGGAACACAGGGACCCAACCCGTGAGGCCGCGCGTCCCAGGGTGGGGTCTGTGTGCGCAGCGCGCGACTTACCTGGCTCCTCTGGTGGGCAGGGGGCTCGTGAGGAGGCTTAGCATCCTTGAACTGAACCCTGCTGCCCACTAGCGAAGGGAGAGGAGGCCGGCTGAGTGGAGACTGGGTCTCATGCACCGCCATCCTCGCCCTCTTGGGACACGGAGGCAAAGGAAACTGCTCTTTTAATTAAGTTTTGGGGTACCACTGGCTGGGTAGCCAGTGGCGGAACAGAAAAAAACGGGAACAAAAGATTCTCCACCGGCCCTCCTCCGTGGGAAGGAGTGGTGCAGTCACCATCTTCTGAAGAGCAGGATCCAAGGGCTCCGGGTTGCCCGTCTCAGGGACGCCACCTGCCCTGGCGCTTCACAGGCTTGGCAAGGGCGGAGGCGGGCTGAGCCGTTTTCCTGCGGCCAGCTCCACGCTGCGGCCGTTAATCTAATGGAAGGTGCTCCTGGCCTTAGCCTGGCCGCCCCCGCCGAGAGCCGGAGGTGAGCCAGCAGGATAGGACACACAACGAACGTCGACGAGCAGACAGAGGGGCTGCAGCCGTCGGTGGGGTGCAGACAGCAGCAGACCTCCGGGGCAGGATGTGTCGAAACGCCTACGTCTGCTTCTGCGCGGCGGTGAACTGTTGGGCAAAGCCCTCCACCGTTTCGCCGAATAGGCCGGCCTGGGAGATTGAGGAGTCCAGGAAGCGATGCTTGTCGGACTCCCTCATATCCGCCAAGGTCAGCCAAAGGTGGCGCTCCTGGACCACCAATGTGAACACCGTCTGACCCAGGGCCTGCGCCATGACTTTCGTCGCCCTAAGCGCGAGGTCCGTCGCCGTGCGCAGTTCCTGAAGCATACCTGGGTCAGCACCACCCTCGTGCAGTTGCTTCAACGCCTTGGCCTGGTGGACTTTGCAGGAGGGCCATGGCGTGCAGGGAGGAAGCGGCCTGTCCAGCAGCACTGTAAACCTTAGCCGTCAGAGCAGACAAGAACTTACAGGCCCTGGACGGAAGGAGTGGACTACCTCTCCAGGCGGCGGCGCTTTGCGAGCAGAGCGCATGGGCAAAAAACCGCCCCCCCGCGCGCTCAACCGGAGGGATGGCCACATACCCTTGGGCCGCCCAAAAGTCGAGGGTGGTGAGGTCGGAGGAGGCACCAAGTCTGTTTCGGCAGAAAAAGGTGCCTTCCACGACTTTGTAACCTCCTCATGCACTTCCGGGAAGAATGGAACCGGAGGCGGCTGCCGACGCCCGGCCTGCGCCCCCAGGAACCAATCATCCAGCCTCGAGCGTTCGGGAGAAGGCGGAGGCCTCCAGTGCAGCCCGACGCTCTCAGCGGCCCGGGAAAGCATAGCGGTCAGCTCTGGATCTGACTCGGGCAACGCCACTCTACCTGACAGATGTAGCGCAGCCGAATCCTCATCTCCAGATCCTAGCTCGCCCTCCGATGCAGCGACCGACATCCTGTCCTCTGCCTCTGCCCCGCACACGATGCTAGACCCCGCCCTGTCCGAGGACCCAGCACTCTCGTCCGGAAGCACCAGGTGGTGCGCCATGCTTGAGGAATGATAGGCCCGCGGAGACGTACTCGACGGGGAGGCTCTCACCGTAACCCTCAGGTCTCCCCGACCGTGAACCTAAGTAGCCCTCCGCACTAACCAAGGATGCTAGAGCGGGAAAAAAAACATGGCAAGGTGGTACCCCCCCGTTTAGTGAGGAGGTATCTGGACCGCAATGTCGTGATGGTCATGTTCCCGCACTGAGAACATGTCTCATCCATGAGCGCTGCTTCAGCGTTCTGTAAGCCCAAGCACGAGAGGCAGTGATCATGACCGTCAGATGGAGGCAGGAAACGACCGCATCCAGAAACACACGAGTGGAAGGCCATCTTTAAAAAGACACCGCGTCACTCGTGGAGCTCTTTTAGAACTTGCTCTTTTAGAAGGAAACACCACTCTTTTAGTGAAAGCGCTGAAGCGCCCAGGGGAGGTCGCGGCGAGACCGCAGAATGAAAGCTGCAGCCCGCCGAGGTTTCAGCAGCCTGGATGGCAACCCCCGCTGATACGCCGTCACACCAACGCAAGCTGTTTCTTTTGAACACTCGCGGAGATTCGTCCTGTAGCAGGCTCGGCTCCGAAGCGAAAAGCTGATGGGCAGGGTGCGCGTGGCGAAACACGCACGCCAATTTTCATTGGCTTGTTTAGTTAACACTCTAAGGTGATTAGGCTCTCGGGCGAGATCCCAATTCGGCAGTCACTGACGTAACGTTGAACGTGACTGACTGAATGGGAACTATATATCGCCAGGCCGATATTTTGCATTTTCAAATATGCATATTCCTTTCGGCGATTAAGTTTTTTGCATGTTTGGCCGCTGTATTTCGAGGCAGGACTTTTATTCATGACGCCGCTGATGAACGGCAGCACTGACACACAGTGCTCACATTCTCCCTCTTGTTTACCGTCATCGTTAACAGTTCTGTCTAATACAGACAGAAGTCTGTCTAATAATCAGATAAAACAAAGGAATTAAAATGTATACAAAAACGATTAATAAGTCTTTGCTTTTATATTAATTTAGTTAATAGCCGGCCAAACATTAAAATCTTTCTTGTTGTGCCCGTCAGCGTTAGCAAATAGCGCATTTTACATCATTTAAAACAAATCTTGCATGGCTAATGAAAAATTTTATTTCACAAACCTGCAACCTTAGTCGAATCCAGCTGTGCGATGCTTGTGATGTGTCGCTGTGGACCCTGCATGATCGCGCTGTACAAAAGAATAGGTCCTACACCCCCAACTGCGGTCCTGAACTGCTGCCCTCCGTTGTGGCAGGAACACCCTTCTTGATGACTATGCATGCAACTTTCGTTCATGCAAACTTCGATGCTTTACACACTCAAATTCTAGTGATTCACATTCTGCTAGCCTTTATGCATTTTCCCACTGTCATATTCATGTAATTTTCTCTTTGTGCTGTATGTAAAATTAGTGTTACTTTGGCTTTATTTGAAAAAATATGATTCCTAATGTACACAAACTTCCCAGAATACTGAGTGGCCGGTTGGTTACAGTGTTTACTTCCTTTTGAATTATTTTTATTAAATATTTATTTATGTGTGAAAAATACTGTCATCTAAAGTATAAGTATGTTTATTCTACAAATGTATTTTTTAATCCATTTTCAAATGATTTCAAATTTCTTAAATATTAATTAAAATAAATACTATTATATCGGCTTTTTATCGGCCATCGGCCACCCTGCTTTCCAAGATATCGGCATCGGCTGTCAAAAAACCAATATCGGTTGACCACTAGTCCAAAGCAAAATTGGACCTTACAAAAACCTTACAAAAAAAGAAATTCATTCAAGTTTGGAATGGCATGAAGGTTAGTAAATGTTGACCACATTTTCATTTTCCAAAAGATACTAAAGATATTCTTATTTTTGCCAGTGACTAACAACAGATATGTGTATTCTACAAATATAGTACATTTTTAATACAGTAAATGAATGCTCAGGCTACTCCTAATTTGCATGCTGTCTATCCTATGTAGTAGGTGCATCCTGTAATAGTGCACTCAGAAACTACTTTCGATGGATTTTTCAGTGTACACTGACCAGTGCACAATGTGTTGTAACTTTAACTTCATAATTTGCTCCAAGTTGGGGATCATTGACACTGAGTTTCAATGTATTATGTTTTAATAGAGGACATTAGTTGCTGTCATGATGTCAGATTTTCAATACACGATTATCATTATCAAAAAGTTATCACAATAACTAACAAAATTATCACAATAGACACTGCATCATCTTCTTTTTTCCATTTTATGATGAGTGCAATAAGCATTAAGATGTATATATATATCACAGTTATCATGAATACCGGTATGCAACACCCCTAGTGGACATAAAGTTCACATCACATGCTCACATGTCACATGTAAAATAGTCCATGTCCTTTGCTGTCTTTATGAGAAGGTATTCAGATCTTCACCATAAAAAGCAGAAGTAAATGTAACTGGAGCGAGATGTGAGGTCTGTTAGCCAAGGCTTTGATTATGAGCGCTTGTTAATGTGTCACAGATTTTTGGGACTGGACATTTTCCTTTCCTTTTTTCCTGTCATTTTTGCTGACCCTGCTGGACAGCTGAAGCCGTTTCTGGGAAATCAATGAAACAAGAAGCTCTTTGTTGGTCAGGCTTTAGCAACTCAATCGACTCTGTCCGATCTCGCTCTCTTTCACGAACCTCATCCGCAGCGCATGTGTTTTCTATCATATCTAGCGGGTGTTGAGACACTCAGATGTCAGGGGGGGCCAAAGGCTAGAAGCCAGAGTGAGCTCCGGTTGAAGCTCTTTACATCTGGACCTGCAGCACACACTGGAATACATCGTAACCGATAGTCAGTGTCGCTTCCACCTGTTGACCTGTGTTGAACTCAGACAGTGTATGCCATTGTACGGCATTTAAACGTGAATCTCACATAACCTGTCAAAAACATGTCCGGGTCACATTTTACCTCAAAATCAAACAAAAGAAATTGTGTTTTATTTTGCATTAAAATTTTGGGCTTTTCTTTGGAAAATTTGCACCGAGACAACATTTTCATCACAGTTAATGGATGAATCATTTTTGCATCACAAGTGACGCCTAACAGAATTGAAACAATAATTCAGTTTTATACAAAGTATTTTAACATTGATCAAATTTACTCAACAATGAAAAATCTGTCATTGCCTACTCAATCTACTCATTCATCTTTGAAACACAAATGAAGATATTTTAATGAAACCTGAGAGATTTCTGTCGTTCCACTGAAACTCCATTCCACCAAAACTTTCAAGCTTTAAAAAGCTAATGAAGACATCATAAAAGGAATCTATATAAACTTAATGGTTTCAGCCAAGTCTTCTGAAGAGATGTGATTGCTTCAAATGATGAACAGATTGAATGTATGCTCTTGTTCACGTAAAAACATTGATCAACACATAGAGCACATCAAATATGGTAAATAAACGCAACTTTACACGCTTGACATGCGAGAACAAACCTCACTGGTTCTTCTGCATCAAGCTAGCACCTTTTGGTAGAATGGACTTTCAGTGAGCAAAAATCTCAGATTTCAAAAGATCTTCATTTGTGTTTCGAGGATGAATGAAAGTCTTAAGGGTTTATATTGCGGTGACGGTGAGCAATTCATGACAATTTTCATGTCTGGGTGAACTAACCCTCGAATTGTCATGGAAAATAATATCACAATGCAAAATATCTTATTGGTAGTAAAAATAGTTGATGACTTCAGTGACAGAAGTGAGATCTGAACTAGCGAATGTCTCCTCTTCATCTGACCATATAAGGCCGTCTTTGCTTCACCTCAACTGCTCTGTTGCCAAATCCTCCACCCCGTCCATAAAACTGATCCTTTGAAGATCTTTTTGATCTGAATAACTGTTTGCAAATCTTATAAAGAAAGCAAATCGTCATAATCCTCAGCTCCTGCCTGGTTATGATTGTGGAGTTTAGTAGAGTTTAGTTAATGATTTCTTTACATGAAGAAGATTTGTTCCTCTAGATGTCCTTTTAGAGTAATGACATGAGTGGGTGGTATCTCTTGACATTTTGACCTGGTTTATCATTTACCACACTTCGATAGTTAATATGTTGTCTTCCTGTTCACTGGACAGTTGATAGCCTGAAAATGTCTTTAGCAAGTCTGGAGAATCACTGCATTTAGTCTAACAAGGAAATTGGTTAAGTGCCAGTTTGAAACAGTTCTCTTGTGTATTATGTAACCCCCTCCAACAGAAATCCATTTATAGTAGAACTGTGATACACAGAGGCTGATGGGATTCAACTGTTTTCCACCCAGTAAGTTTGATTGAGTCTTTTGCACATTCGAGAAGATGTGGATCATGTGCAGATATGTTTAAGACATACTTAAGGGTTGGGGATTTGAACAAGCTTCAAGTATGATACTTTAAATCAAGTGACTTGTTGAGGAGAGGTGTTACTCTTGCTTATTCACTCAGACTCGTAATTTAGGTCTGACAGACAATAAAACAAGCATTTTTTATTTATTTATTTTACATTGAATGAGAGGCCGAGACTTATCTAGAGACCTGAATGTTACAGAGACTTGGGTCTGGGCTCTTTTGACTCTTTTGACCAGTACTTTTACATTTATACATTTGGCAGGCACTTTTATCCAAAGCAGCTTACATTGCATTCATGGTACATATGTCATGTATTCCCTGAGAATCAAACCCATGGCATTGCTGTGTAAGTACATAAAGATCTATAAAGATAACGATAAAGATATAGTTCCAAAAATCGTTCCACACCACAGCTATAACGATAAAGGCACAGAGAAACGATATCTTTGAATCCCCTTCAGAGGATTTTTTTTTCCAGCTGACTGACGCTCCAAACATATTGACAAGGCCAATCAGAATCAATTCTGCAATAACGAGCTGGAGAATTTAAAGCGGCAGACGAGTGTGCACTTATATTGTTATCGTTCTTGGTGTGAACGGGTCGACGGCGCCTTATCCCTCATTACATGATTTACATAGTAGAGTCGCTTTTGTTTTGTTCTAGTTGTTTAGTTAACATGGAGCTGTTAATCTCAAGAAACAGTCCCTGCTTCTGGGTTCCTGTCACGGGGAAAAAAAAAAAAAACAAAAAAAAAAACCACACCGATGGGATAAAACAGGATAGATCCCAGTGTGTCGTTTATGTAAAGTATAAAACTAAACACTAACAAACCTGGGCAAAAGGTAATCCAAAAACAGGTCAGTAACACGATGTACCTAACCCAATCATCAAACACAAACATCAATATCACCTAATACTGAGCAGCTAAAGACAGACGAGTGTTGAAGTCATGGTATACACCCTCAACAACCTTCGGGTATGGTGATTATGAATATGACTACGTCAGCGTGATCAGGATCGAACAGACTAACATTATATCATATCATCCGAAAACCATGAAACGACAGGCAAGGACTCTGGGAAATGAGTTCAACACATGTAATCACAGAAACGGGAATACAGCGCCCTCAAGTGGCCAGCCCGGGCACCACAACCAACACTGTCGACTTACCCGCCTCCAGTGTTCCCTCACTCGTACTGAGCGACATATCATGATGCTCGTCCCGGGCCAATAAAAATATCTAACGTTCGGAGGGAGGTGGAACTTGAAGGCTGACCAGGTGGAGCCGGAGTATCGAGCGGGCCGCATCTAGGCAACGACAGATGGGGTCAGGGACAGAGTCACCAGTGTTTGTGATAAGCGGATCGCGCGCAGGGTGGGACATCGTCAAGGCGGGCCAGCATGACAATCAGAGCAGGCCTCCCCAGACCATACATGAAACCCCAGCATATAGCCAGGCCGGACCGCAACCGCGACGCGTTGAGTCCATTGAGCTCGCCTGCCCAAACCAGAACCCAGCGGGCAACGTCAGTTAGCCGTACCGGAATCCTGTCCGGGTCAACACTGGTGGGACACAAAACAAACAGCATCTATGACTAACCTCTTTAGCTACCACCTTCCACTACTGTTCACAGGTACAACCACCAGGCCGATTGCTCCGCAACGGTCCCTGTTAGCTCCCGGACTGTCGTGACCTTCCTTACAGAGCTCCAGAGCTCCCGAACTGGAGAAGGCTCTAAGTTGACTTAAATAAAGTCTCCCGTACTGAGCGGGCTCTGAAGTGACCGTGAACTTCCCGACTGACGCGTGCTCTGTGAAGGTTTCGTCGTAGCTCTTGTGGAGCGTCTCTCGGACTGGAGGGAACCCGTCTCCATCTTTTCTGTATGCGTCCTCTTTGCTGTATTTGTGCTCCTCGTTCACGCCTCTAGCGCGTCGGCGCGGCTTCTGAGGTTGGATCTACTGTGGGCTCCAGACTTTCTGTTGTTGGGGCTCCAAATTGTGCCTAACCCACACACTTCTTTGTTGGGTCAAAATTGAATGTTAAAACAATATGTAACCCATACGGTTGGGTAATCCAATTAGAGGTGGTACGAAGACCCCTCCAGTGCAGGCTCCGCAACGAACCAACACTTTTTAATATTCTCCAAAATTTCCTTTACTTTCACATAGAATTAGATTCCTCGTTGTGGTGCAGTGCGTGGGCGGAATGCGGATGTCGTTCACAGATGTTAAGTTTCTTCATGAACCCTATAAGCCATGTTGACATGACTTGGGATTTTGGAGTGTAAATTGAAGTTGAGGTTTGCACCAAATAGAACAGAATACAAACCGAGTCTTAAGGTTGTTGTGTCCCTTCCAGGCACCTGATCATTGGTCATGGTGTTACGTACATCAGTGCGCCATATTTATTTTGAAATAAGCAGCACAACATTTAATCCAAGGACAAACCGCCACATCCGTGTACCACCTTTTACAGGAACGTTTTGTCCATGTGAAAGCCCTGCGCAGCACAGATCCCTCTACATGCTCGTCCACCGACAGCTACCATAGCATTCTGTGTTTCCTACACGAGGTCCGCAGCCTCTCACTGGACGGCAGTTCATTTCCTTCCTGTGTGGGGGCTAAAATTGCTAGGATCTGGTCAACATCTCAGTGGTCATGCTCTCACGTGTTGACCGGTTCAAAAGCTATCTGTTGCATCCCCTAACATTGTGCTGTAGATCAAATGGCTGTGCAATAAGGTCAGCTGTGAAACTGTGGCTACCGTCCTCCTCCGTGAAGCAACACATCCTTTCGTTCTTTTATCGTGTCTTTTGCTTTCTATGACAATATCCGACGTTCTTTACACTGAAACAGAACAGTTTTTCACAGTCCAGAACTCTGGAGATAAATGAAATCCCAGTAGAATACAGCAATTATTGTAAACATTTCATTCACAAAAAATGACCATCTTGCTGACTTTAGAAACGTTTTTTTTTAACTAAATGATATAAAACAAATATTATAAGTTCTTGTGTTATTTAAAAGAGGCCCTCCCTCCCTAGTCATCAACAGTGTGAACTGGCACCCAGAGCGTAGCCAATCACAACAGAGCTTGTTTTGCCACACTGAAGCCGTTTTAAGGCCAATATATTTTTCAATAAGACTGGGAAGAGATTTCTCGATAAACACTTTCCGTGCTGCGTTCTGGCCAGCTGTAATTGAGTCACTGTGTTTGTGTGCCGTCTTTGTTTAACCTGTTTTTCCTCAGACGATCAGAAACATAGCCACATTTCTAAACACTATGATTTGCCATTTTAGCATGATGATTAGAACCTGCATTAATGAATCTGTCTAGTTTTGTGCAGACAGACTTTTAGGTATGCGCGTATAGCCTGGCTATTTGCCATTTAGATAGAAACGACCATCTGACTGATATGGAAAGCAACCAATCACAGGACAGAAATGTAAACTTATATAGACTTTAAAATAAAGTACGTCTTATTTCATAACTACAACTCAGAATATAAAGTGTCTCTCATTGTAGATGCCTAGTGCCTTGTAAATGCCTTTTTGTTCAAAACCAGCCAATCAGGATTGAGCTTGCCAGATCGAGAAAGTTCTTGTGATTTTTCTGCTCAGTAAAGGATCTAAGCATGTTTGTTGTGTGTTTGTGGCAGTGCTGAACCAGCAGGCCCATCAGCAGCACCTCCAGCAGCAGCAGCAGCAGCAGCAGCAGCAGCAGCAGCAGCAGCCACAGGTTCAGGTCCAGGGCTCCCAGCAGCAGAGCTCTCAGCCCATGATGAACATGAGCGGAGCCCACCTTGTAGAAGCCCCTTGGAACAGGTGAAAGCTATATCACCCCATGAGCGCCCAGCAGCACCAGCAGAAGATGAGGCTCCAGCGCATCCAGATGGAGCGAGAACGCATCCAGAGGAGACAGGAGGAGCTCTTGAGACAGGTGAGTGTATGCTGGATAAACATGCTACTGAATATAGCATAAAGGGCAAAACAGACACGGAAATAACTGGATTTTAGGCCATGTCTACACGTACACAGGTATTGTTTTTCCTTCTTCCGTTTAAAAAAAAAATCTCCGTCCACATGAAAACGCAAAGGCATGCTATGAAGCACTGTCAAGAGCATGCCAAACCAACAGGTGGCGATATAATCGCAACCGTAAAGCCATGTTGGCCAATCAGAAGCCTGAAAAAGTTTCTAGTACAACAGTTAACAGCGCAGGCTCCGACGTCACAAGCCAAAAACTCCAGTTTCGCTGTCTACACGATGACATTGCAACCGGAGTTTTTGAAAATCTTCACCCTGGCAGGCGTTTTCAAAAATGTTGTTGTGGATAGTCTCGTGTAGCCAGACCTTCAGACTGATGGCTGAAGGTCTAGAATCCATGGCAGCTTTCATTGGCCAAGGCCCACCCCTGAGGCCGTTTGACCGACATGTCAAACAACCAATCACAGTTCGTTTCGTTTCAGCGTCACATTTCGGGGCGTGGAAATGTCGCCACAATAACAGACCATGTAAAACTCTCGGACGTATTTTAAAGATTCTATGCTGTGAAATTTAAATATTTCACATACTTTTGAAAATCCAGCGTTTAGTTTATCCTGATAAGCGCTCATCATGACAACACGACGGCTTTCTTCTTTCGTGAGGGGGTTTGGCGCCACGGCATCTTTGTTTGTGACACGCACGTCTACCGGAAATCCTGTATAATTCAACCTATCCGATGACGACTTTGAAACTTCTGAAATGTTTCCACTTTTGTGTGCCATATGCATCAGACGTTTGAGGCTGAGACTAGCGTGTGGACGAATGGCCAAACCGTGTAGAAATAGCTGCGTTCGTGTGGACATGGCCTTAGAAAGCTGGCAAAACGTTTTAATCCAAACCAAAAACTCTTCTTTTCTTACTGCTGTGCAGAATAATTTGTTTCTTGATGCTTCAAACCCCACCAGGTGTCGTCGTGATTGATTTCACAAAAAATAAATCACACTTATAAATAGGATAATTTATTTGTTGTTTTGTATTTGAAATCAAATAAAATACAAATATTGAAAATATGAAAAAAGGTAAACTGTAAAAAAAGAAGAAAAGAAATAACAAAAGCACACAATAGAAACATATTCTACAATTAAATTAAAAGGCAAACTGAAAATATAAAAATAAAAACTAATTAAAAATATCAATACTAATTCCTATTGGAACCCAGATTCACTTAAAAAAAGAGTTGGGAGAGTCCTATGTGAACTTTTACGCCCTCTAGTGGTACTGAAGTTGTGGCTGCTCTCAGCAAGCAACATAAATCACAGCTCAGGTTTATAGAAGTAATTCAAACGAGAACACATCGGTCCAGCAGCAGACAGACCTCACGCAGCATGTGTTTATATGAAACATCTCTGACTCTTCCGTGACTCTGTTAACTTGGTTTGTGATGATGGACATGTTTTTCTGTGTGCTGTTTGCATATGTTTGTGGACTAAAGCTGAAAAAAGAGAACGGCTTTAAAAAAGATGAGTCAGACATTGGTTTCTGGTGCTGGACGTCTTCCACAGATTTCTTCTGGACTGAATTCTTGCAGCTGTTTTTGTGAACGTACTCCACCCTGAATCTCATGCCGAGAGACGCTCATCTATATATAAACAGGCCGCGCTGCTCTGACCAGCAAAATTATACGCAGAAATGTGGAGCTTATTGTAGCCTTACGGATCCAGTCTGTATCCAGACCAGATGGTGGATCAGCACCTAGAGATGACCTCTACATCCCTGAATGTCAGCAGAGACCAGGTCAACTAGATAAGCCCCAGAGACAGATCCCCAGTGAAGACCTTGTCTCCTAGACGGCCACCGGGACAAGACCACAGGAACCAGACGAGTCCTCTGCACAATCTGACCTGTGCTGCAGCCTGGAATTAAACCACACCATGCTGGTTTTGTCTGGTCAGAGGAGAACTGGCCCCCCGACTGAGCCTGGTTTCTCCCAAGGTTTTTTTCTCTGTTTCTGTCACCTGATGGTGTTTTGGTTCCTTGCCGCTGTCGCCTTTGGCTTGCTTAGTTGTGGACACTTGACTGATTGCACAGACATTATTGGAAGAGACCTGAACTGGATGATGATATCACTGAATCATCAATGAACTGACTTTAGCTGAAAAATTACTCTTTGTTATTGTCTTCTTGCATTATTGACAAACTATTTTCCTGTTTGACTCTGTAAAGCTGCTTTGACACAACCAGTATTGTATAAAGAGGTATACAAATAAAGGTGACTTGACTTGACTATCATTTTAGAAAACCATTTACATTAATTCTTCTGATAAAACTTATTGTTAAAATGTATTGTATTATTTGGTCTGAAAGTTGTTTAAATTGTTTTTACAGTCATTTTGGGATTTTAGCTGTTATGTTTTCATGGCAATTAAGTTTCAAGAAAGTTCATTTGCATATAACAATATACACAGAAATGGTTTGTAAGTGATTTTTTTCCACATCAAAATCATGTTAATATGTATTGTTTACATCTAGTGTTTTTGTTTGTTTTAGTTTTTTTTACAATTGTATTTTTCTTTTTATATTATATTAATTTAGTTTTAAGTAATTTTGGTACTTCCGCTTAAACTTCACTTATTTCTGCTTTATTTTAAATAAAGAAAACACTTTTTTTTAGTAGTTTTAGTTTAAATTAACATTAACAACACTCCGATTGTAATAGTAAATACTAATCTTCAAAGTAAAAGGGAATACCAAACGTGCTAAATTATTTAAATTGTTATGCTATGATCATATAATTTGTAATAAAATAGTTGTTTGAATATTGAATCAATGAAATTAATAATTAATTACATTATTGCAGTAATAATACATTTTGCAATTAAGTTTACAATTTTACAAAAAATAAAAGTATTTTCACTTGCAATATTTACAATAAAATACGTAATAATGACAAATATTGTTTGCAGAGCTGCTCATAAGTTCACATTGGTTTCTTTTAAAGATGTTTTAACTACCCACTATAGCTATTAAATATATGCATATATGCAATGCCTATAATTAAATATTGACATGAAAATATTAAAGACTTTATCGCTCTGCAACATAGCTACTAACAGAAAGTGCCACCAGAATAGTGATAACCCCTAACCCAATAAAACATGTTTCGCTATTTATCTATCTATCTATCTAGTTTTAATTGATATTTGGGTATTGAATAAACTATATTTATATTAATTTACATCTATTGTATGTTCCTGATAATCGTACCAGCAATAATAACTTTAAATACAAGGTGTATTGAATTTATTTTAGTTGAGGCAGTAAAGCAGTTTTCTGAACACAGATTGACAGGTTTATTGAAAACAGTCCCCTATGTTCAGTCTAAATGTTAGGTTCAGTCGTCATGTTAATGTTTGACCGTCTCTAATGTTTAACAGGGTGAAAGTGATCTCTGTGAGTGTGCTGGGGTTACAGTGTGTGTGTGTTTCTCCAGGAGGTGGCGCTCCGGCAACTGCCCATGGACTCTGATAATATGGCACCGGTGGCAGCAAACATCAGCTCTCCGCCAATGACGCAGGGCAACATGCCCAACAACAGCTCAGACCCCTTCCTCAACAGGCAAGAGTGTTCTTTACTGTCTCAAAGCTCTCAGTTTAATGTTACAAATGAGTTACTGTCCTTGTGTTTGTGTCTGTGTGTGTGTTTGTGTGTGCGCGCAGTGGGCCGTATCACTCGCGGGAGCAGAGCACAGACAGCGGGCTGGGACTGGGCTGCTACAGCATCCCCACCACTCCGGAGGACTTCCTGAACAGCATGGAGGAGATGGACACAGGTACAGCACGAGCCAACCTACTCAGATAAAATCATGACGGACGCTAGTACATGGCATAGGGATGTAACGATTATGTCTGTCTTCAGTTTGACGATAAATCATGATAAAATTCCCCACGGTTAGTATTACCGTTTCATATTTTAATGATCATTAAAACCGTATTAGATTACCGCAATTTGAACAACTCGCGATAAATACTTTCCAGCATAAAGCACAGTTTTAAGTAAGTGTCTCACGTGCGCACAGCATGCAGAGTAGTTTCGTTTTGAGTGAAAACAGGGCGGGAAAGCTGGGAGGTTTTAAAAGAATTGTACAAATGAATATATGAATGAATTAATTATATGAATGTACCTCTGAAGGTTCTGACTGTCTTCAGAAACGATTCGATGGCATTTTGTTTTCATTTTCGCTCCATGTAATACCTAAAGGAAGTGTTCTTAATCGCAATACTGCTTTGTCCTCTGAGGTTACGGGAAACAGCTCTAATTCTGTTTTTCCATAAGCGCCACCTGCTGTCAGCGGGTGGATTTACAGAGACTTATATTTACGTTCAGCCTGTGTGCAGTTTCTGTCTGGCCAAAAACGGACCGAATTTGCATGCCCTGCTGTAAATTTTGACCGGTTGATGAAACACAAGCTTATGTGGATACTACACATTTATTTTAAATAAATTAAAATTGATTTCAGTTAATATGTATTTCATTTAATGTAAATATTTTTATTGTTTTAATTTTAAGGTTTGAGTTAGTTGTGTGCAATTTGCATTGCATTCTGACATGACAAAATTCAAACATATTTTAAAGGTCCCATGACATGCTGCTTTTTGGATGCTTTTATGTAGGCGTAAGTGGTCCCTAGTACTGTATCTGAAGTCTCTTTCCCGAAATTCAGCCTTGGTGCAGAATTTCAGCCACTACGAGCCAGTCCCACGATGAGCTTTCCTTAGGACGTGCCATTTCTGTGTCTGTAGCTTTAAATGCTAATGAGGAGGAGAGAGGCGGGGCAAGGTGCTTTGCTCGTTTGCAAGCCATGATGTCTCGAGGAAAAAAAAATATTGCGCTCGCCTCGCACGGTAGTGGCTCATTTTCTCATGGGCGGGCCAAACTATCTGGGCGGGCAAAGAAGAGAAAGGGGAGGTAACCTTTCCCCATATGACGACATTAAGGGAAGATTCCAGATTGGGCCATCTGAGCTTTCATTTTCTCAAAGGCGAAGCAGGATACCCAGGGCTCGGTTTACACCTATCGCCATCTCTAGCCACTGGGGGACCATAGGCAGGCTAGGGGAACTCATATTAATGTTAAAAAAAACCTCATAAAGTGACATTTTCATGCCATGGAACCTTTAAGCAAATCTTCCTCTGGATCTCTTTTTCATTACTACTTTGAGATTTTTTTTAATTCTCCTTTATTCTTAATCATGGTATGTTTTTATTAACTAATTATCTCTTTGTCATACTATATAATATATATAATAAATATTATATAGATATGTGTGTGTGTGGGTGGGGGGGTGTATATATTAAAGACAAGCACACATACTACCATGGTCACATTAAATATTTTACTTAAATATTTACTATTTAATAATTTATACTACATTGTTGTGGGAATAATGAGATTTTGGAAGGCAATACGTATAACCAATCGTTACAATTATTAATGTCCTGATATTTTTTACAATTATTAATGGTCTTAAAAATAGGTGAATGTCCTATTGTTTTCACAAGGAAAATATAATCTAATATAATATAACATAATATTTTAATGTTTCTGGGGCTACTGGTCCACTAAACGTTCTTAAAAACCCATGAAATGTTCTCAAACGTCAGAGTTGTAAGGTAGCACATGGGCTCTGCAGCGCCCCCTATACATTGTGCATTAAGTTGGTGTAAAAACTGTCACACATATATGAACATACATGAATGAAACTCCGTACTTCTATTGCTCTCATTGAGCTAAACAACTTACAAACTGACATTCATTAGCTCCACCCAACAGGAATGCAGGGATTCATGTGATTAGTGTGTGTTCTATATTGCTATTGCTGTTCACGCTCTTAGCATTACTAGCTAGAAGCAGGAAGTGTGGCACTTACATCAGACTTATATTTACCCACTTAAATGCATCGTCTTTTCTTGTGTGTTGCCCGGTCATACGACTTAGGGGTGAAATATGACCAAAATATACATATTTTGGACCGGTTTTGGTTTTGTGAGATTTCAGTTCCAGTGTTGATCAGTTACATACGGCATCTCTTCTTGCAGATGCGAGGGATTATTTCTAAAATGATCAACTGAATCAATTAAACATATGAAGAGTTCATTTGCAAAAACCGATAACTCAATTTAAAAATTTGTTTTTTTAGAAATCACGTTTTTTTTATTGCGCATTCCTAGTAATATCAATTAAACTGCAGTTGGGTTGTTTTAAGTAATAATAACTTAAACAAATACAGGTAATTTACGAAATTAAAGTTCATTGAAAGTATGTTTTTTTACATATTAAAAGTTTGTTTTATAGCAAAAGCAGATAACTCTACATTTCAAGTTTTAGAGTTTTAAAAAACACTGGTTTAATCTTTGTAATCTCCTCAGATGACAGTGTAGACGCCTGACAAAAGTTGTTGTTGTTGTTGTTGTTGTTGTGATCCTAAACTGTATGGATGTGATTACACGCAATACACAGAGCTTTTCCCTCACCATTGTAACGCGCTGCTTTTGCAAGGTTTCGTGAAAACGTTTCAGCTTTTATTTTTATTTTTCGCACTGAAGAAGATATCACAGGTTCATCAAGTTCGTAGAAATGATCCTCAATCACTTTTAGTCAGCTTTGACGAAACTCCTCTCAGCTAGCTTGTCTTTTCGAAGTGACTAGCAGCCTTGTACAACTGACCTGAATACAGCGCTCTGATTTGCTAAAATGGACTTATCGGCTTCTCTTCAAAAACAACAAGGGTGCTTGTGGGCTTCTGGAGTAAACGTGAACTCGTGATGCCTTGAAAGATGACAAAACCGGCTTTTTTGACAAAATGGGTTTAGGGTTCAGATCGCGCTATATGAACAGAATAATGCACGGCAATCAGCTCTTCTCTTTTTATTAAAGTGGCGTTTATCGGTTTTTGCAAATAAAATCTTCATATATATATACATTTGTTAACTTCCCCATGCCTAAGTTTTGCTACTCCTGCATCTAGTTCGATGGTTATAAATGTTGTTAGGTAGGTTTATAGATTTAGAGGCCCTGAGACGTGAATGGATAGCTGTAATGCTTATGACTGCCAGGGAATTAATTGTCCCGCGCCGTCGTCTCGTCCTGCAGGTGAGGCATGGTGCGGTTCAGTAATGATCGTTCCCGCCGCATAGCCTTTCCCAACTTTTCCTTACTCCATGCCCTCACAAACGTGCGCTCGTGGGCACCGGAGGGGTGCCGACCTCATGCCCCCCTCAAGCCGCGTGAGTCGGTCCTGAACAAGAGCTAGCCCTTTCCTTACCTGGCTCTAGACTCCTCACACCACACTAAGACTCTTTTTATATAAATCTATATATTAAATATATTTATATATTCAATCAGCCTCTTCCTCTAGTTTCACGTTTCTTTAGGAGTCAGATTCGTTCCCTCACATCACAATGAGTCGAAGAACAATACCAAAGTGTTTAGCCTGCGAACAAATAAGCGAGCACGCGTCAATCAAAGACAAGCATGTTTGTTGAGTAACTGATGTTGGGTGGATTTGATTCTGAATGTGTTTGTGTTCAGAATGATCGCAGAAACTCCTGAATAGTGTATGATCATGTTTAACAGGCGCGCCTGTGTGTTAGTACATTTAACCCCGAGTTCGGGTTAGTCAAGCTTTACCGGCTGAATCTCACCAAACCTGTCAACAAGGCATGGAAGCTGATTTCCGCCATGGAAAAATAAATATAAGGTCATTGCGATTTTGTTCACAATTCTTTTTTTTTTCTTCTGATCTCGCAATTCTGCATGTGGTCAGGTGTCTAAAACTTTGGAAACACGTAATTGTGAGATGTAACAGAAAAAAGTCAGAATTACGAGATTTAAACCATTCTAATAATAAAGATAGAATTATGCGATGTGAACTCACAATACTGACTTTTTTCTTAGAATTGCGAGTTTACTTCTAGTAATTTTTTTCTCAGAATTGTGGGTTTATAACTTGCAATTTCAGGATATATAAACTCGCAGTTGCGGGGGAAAAAAGTAAAAATTGAGATCAAAATCGCAACTGCCTTTTTAAAAAAAATTTTTATTTTGAAATAAAATATTTCTTGGCAGAAATAAGCTATCATAAAAATGTATTTGGATCAAGAATAAGAACTAATAAGTAAATGCTTCTAGAAAATAAAGCCACTTTTTAGGACCTTTAGGATTTTTTGAATAATAATTAAGCATGTTTGCCCTAAAAACACTAATGAGAATCACCACTGAGAATGAGAATCAAACTTTTTTTGTTACAGTAATGTAAAACTAGTTTTGTTGGTATAAATGACCATAAATTATGTATTTTGGTTGATTCAGTGATCAGTAATATTTTTGATTCATATGTTATCAGTTTTCAAGGTGTTTAATTGTCAGAAAATCGTAATGGTCCTTACGTTTTCATGAGATTCACCCTGCTTTTTCACATTTTGCCAATCAGTAGCAGAAGTGTGCCTGTCAAAGCTTTACATTGTGACTTTATATCCAACGAATAACTATTTCAGATGTGTTTTACTTTTATTCCAGTTTAGCTATTGTGTGAAGCTCATGATGGCATTTGTAGACAAGCGTTTCATATCATATATGTTTTTATGTACTGCTACAGTATTCCTATTTTCTATTCTGTGCTCTTGACATCTGGTGCATTTAATTAGTTTGCAGATTAGTATTTATCAAGAGCTATGAACTTCTTTTTAAATAGTTTTTAGATTTGTTTCATTTTTTTTTTTCAGGAATTTTAAATGTTTTCGAAGCACTACAAATATGCCAAGGATTCAGCAATACTGCTCTAGTCCCTCGATATCTTCAGGGAATATCTGCGCATTAAGTATTTTCTCTTACCAGAGATAATTTTGCCTTTATTTGGATGATTATTGGGGCCGACACTTGGTTTTTTTCTTGATTTTAGCACCCCGGCTGAAATCCAGTTCAATATATAAACATATATATATGTTTTTTTTTCTACACAGGTCTAATTTTTGTATTGCATGTTTGATCTGTTTGATATTCATAGCATCGGGGGTGTATAGACCCACCTCACCATGACGTGTTTATTGTTTATGGTTACTTTATAGATGGGTTATGAATTGAAGTGTGTTGGATTTGTGGATTGTGCAGACGGGGTGACTTTTAGTAACTGTAGGTCAAACTGAGCTCATGACGTCCTTCATAAGGACCGAGCGGGTCAGAAAGAGCCGATACGAGCTGTTCTCGAACCCGAGTGACCTCAGAGACGTCCACACAGTGGAGCCGTCGGCTTCTTCAGTTTTGGACAACTAAGGACGAGATCCGGTGGTCTCGAGCGGCCCGTTCTGCTCCAGACACTCAGCAAGAGGGACCTTTAATGATTTAATGACTTTCTATGATATAAACTGCTTTTCCAGAACCTAAATCATGCAATTTCTCACAGAGTTGAATATGGCTTCAGTTTCAAAAAATGCAGATTTGTTTGTTGTGTTATGGGGTGAGATGAAATCTGGTGAGTGTAATTTGTGCCGGTTGATGCCAGACTTATGTAGCGCTCCACACTTCAGCATGCTTTAGGTTTTGTTCGATTACTGATGTGAATGTTGGTCACATGCTGGAAAGCTCCGAAAACAAACTGTACCACAGAAATATGATGGCGGTGTACTGTACGTGAGAAATGTAGTAACATCTAAGAAATCTCTAAAATTGTCAGTGAAATCAAAAAGGAAAAGAATAAAATGGTTTTATTAGCATGGATGTGTTTCATTGACTTTGTCTTCACCAGCCGGTGTGCTAAATACACAATTTACTACCCATTCTCATTTCTATTGGTCCCTTGTGAGGAAAGATAAGGGCTTAATTGTATTGTAAAAGTAAAAGTACCCTGGAATTTATTGGATTGTGATGGCCATTGCATACAAGTGACCGTATTAGAGTTCAAATAAGCCTAAAATAACAAGCAGAGAAATATCAAATAGCTGGTCAGCATATGAGGAAGGTGATTTCAATTTCACAATCTCTTTCATGCAATGATAAATAATCACAATGTACTGTTAATGACAGTAAATTATCACAATGTACTGTAAATGAATTAAGTACACATAAGTATACACTGTAAAAAAATACTGTAAATTTACAGTAACTCTGGCCATTTTGGTTTCCAGTAAGACTGCAAATTTACAAAATACGGTAAATCAATAATTAATAATTTGAGTTAAGCTGGTAATGCTGTTTTAGGAGTTGTTAAATCATATCTTGAGAGATTTAATGATCTCTTGTATTTCAGTTGATTTCATCTAAGGCTGTGGCTGAAGTCAGTTGTAGTTCTTGTGTTTTTCTTTTCTTCAGTGATTCTGCTTGTTAAAAGCAGCTGTTCATCATTAATGCTCAATCAGCACTTAATTAATCACATAATTATCTATAAGGAGAGTAAATATTTAACTGAACTGTATTAATGTGTTTTTGCAAAAGAGAGATCTGTTAGTTTAATGTAGTTTTGTGGGTCACCGTTGTGCTGGAGAGTAGAGCCTGTGCTTCAGTCAATGATGAGCCACGGACACTGATGTTCTGCTGCTTTATTTAAAGACAGTAACTGAGGAGTTGATGGAGTGATGATCGCTTTGTTAAGTGCTTCAGCTTATACATGTGTGCTATAGCTGACGATAAACTGCGACGATTTGAGTTAAAGGCATGTTTTTAGTTACTTTGCTATTATACATTAAGTGTTTGCAGTTTTACACAAAGAAATATTCCTTCTCAGTGGACTCAAATGAAATAAGTTAACCAAATGTTTACACACTATCACAGCAGTGAAAAGTCTCAATTGTAGTTAATTTAGTGAATCGAATTTCACAAAAATATTTCTAATTTACTGTAAAATGTATGTATAGCATTACAAGTTCACAGTTGCTCTATTAATTTCACTCATTTATAAACATTTCTACTGTAATTTTACAGTTTGCTGTATTTTTACACTACAGTTGTAATTATTGATTTACAGTACTTTTGTAAATTTATACTGGCAACCAAAATTGCCAGTAAGTTACTGTAAATTTACAGTATTTTTTTTTACAGTGTAGGATCGGTTTTTATTGAATATTAAGCAGGTGTATAATGCCAATAAAGACTGTGAGAAAAGTTGTCTTCTTCTCTGACTGAACCACAAGGCCAAGCAATTCTAACGCTGAATAAACGAATTCTAACGCTTTTGCATGTGGACAATGTAAAATATAATGGGTAGATTATGAATGGGTATATGCAATTTGGCCGATTGTCCAATAAGAAAAACAAACATTTAAAAATACAATTATTTAATATGTTTCTGAAAGTGAGAAAATGTCATCAAACAAACTGTTTTCTAAACTACTCATAAAGACAAAAAAATACTGTCCAGCCAAATTCTTCAGGTGTCCACCAGGGGTCTCTAGAGTTATTCTCATTTACTGCTTAAGTCAGAAGTTTGTGTACACAATTAAAGTTAATCGCATTTTACGTTTGTGTTTGTTACTGTATAATTGCACATGTACTACATGCCCCTAATGGGAAATTATTTTTTGAAGATTCTGCAATGTTGCTGTTACTACTAAAGTGATATTTGCAGGTCTGACTATTTGCTGTGAAACGTTTCCGTTCCACTGAGAAACAAATCATTTATCATGCAGCTGTAATATTTTTAGTTTGCTACAAAAAGTCTCGGGGGAAAGCTTATCAGTAATAAAGCATCAGTCACATGCATCATAGAGCATGAAGTTAATCATTCTTGTGTGAAGATGAGAGTTGTTACTTATAAAGCATCATAAAATAACATTCCCCTCATAAAACCCCTGATAACATATCAACATGACACCAGCGGAACAACAAACATTTACTTTGCCCAGAAAGCAATAACTCGGAAATAAGTTATAGCATTGCTTAATAACTCTTATCAAGAACGTGCGAGTGCAGTTTCAGTTTGCGCATCATGTTATTGCACGCTCTTTGCATATTTAGTTATAATAAAGGAGGCAGATCATCTACAGCAGGCCAGCTGTTGTTTATGAAGTAACTCTGAACTCTCCAGAGTCTGTCAGGGCGCTTCCCAGATCCTCTCACTGTCCCCCCTGCTGCTTCTTGTTTTCTCGGAGTCAAACGTGCACAAATCTTGCTGAGTGAGTGAGACGGAAAAGCCCAAGTTGCAACACGGACAGCTTTTTAAATCAAGAGTTTATTAAGTGTCAAATATTCTTTTACTACATTTCAACCAATTTCCTGAGATAAAACCTATCTTTTATCAAATATTCCATATATTTGCACGTTCCCTTTATCCATCAATAAAAAAAGACTAAATACTTGTACGAAAATAACATTCTCCTACAGTTTGAATAAATATTCAATATTCTTTACAATACGTATCAATAAACTATATATCAATATCCTATATCATATAAATCTATATGAAACATCATATATAGGCTATATATAACAATATAATATAATAAATAAAATAATATTTTTATTTATTTTATAAAAATATCTGTTGCCTTCATCAGCCACCGGGCAGATGTGGTATACAGCAAACACGGAAGAAAACAACATCCATCTAAACCGTATAAATACAAATTATGAGGTCAAAAACTGTTGACAATTACAGATATGGATGTATGATTAGTCCTGAAGATTCATTGAGCCAAGTCCATTCTGAGTGGTTTAGGAGTCCTGCGGATGAGCACAAGGTCAAGTTATTTCAGTGCTACAAACTAAAGATGAAAGATATAAGGCCTGTGGACAATTTATTATTATTATTATCATCATCAGAGTTCACGCTTACCCCACAGCAGCCGCAGCAGTCTCCACAGATGGTGCCGATGAGCCCGTTGATCACCTGGAAAGCACACAGACCGATCTGAACCAGACCAGTGACCAGCAGGATGCAGAACAGGGTCAGATGCCACGTGATGATATCGCCCGGACCGTCGCATAGATCCCACAGCGTTCTGTTGGACAGGTAGTTCCTGAAAGAAAGAAACCAGGCGGCAACTGTTACATTACAGCTACTGGATTATCAATTGATTTCATTTCAGTTGATAATAAACACGCACCCGTCGGCAAATGGGTAAGTGACATTAATTGCTTGGACAGTCCCGTTGAGATAGCTAGTGAAGCACTTGGGCCCGTGATTAATTGCCACACAAGACACGATAACGGAGTAAGCGGCGCCCACAGCTCCGGCCGCGGCGAACAGAATGGAGCCGAACATCTAGATTAAAAAACAAACCAAATGTAAAAACCGAAACATAACATACAGGTACTCCCTGTTAGCTTTACTGTGTCTAATCTTGTGTATCAGAATGTTTCTTCCAGTTCTTTAATGTATTACAGTACTAGTGGTGCTTTTGAAACGGTATGTGTTGTGGAAGTCACTTACAAGTAGAGTAAGAATACAAATGCATATTTCTAATATTTCACTCAGAAAGGCCTTTTCTGGTGGGAATTCTCAAATGGTGAGAATAACGTGATCATTGTGTTGAGGAATGGTGTGAAAATGTCATTTGTCACATGGACTCCTCAGATGGCACTTCTCACCGCAAAACGTTTTCCGCAGCTCTCGTTCCCACAGCAGCCGCAGCAGTCGTTGTTCTTCATGCCCAAGAAAACCAGTGCAGGGAAAATCATCTAAACCAAGACCAGCTCATTACTTAAAGGTGAACGTTTGCATATAAGGTAATTTCTACAATAAATAAAAGCCTTAAAAGAAATCACAAATAGTGAAGTACAAAAGAAAAAATCTCATTCATGAAACAGAACAGAGCAAATTCATGTGCAAATCCATTTTTATGTAAACTGTTTCTTTAATGAATTTATGGAAACTTTTTTTTTTTACAGAAATTTGAGCTCAAATTAGCGTTACTCGATATTGATAGTATTTAATTTTCCTTTTACAAGAAGTTATTTGCATTCGCTCATCCACTCACCACCACACCAGATCCCAGAATTCCTCCGAGATAAAAGACTTCATCCGTGATGTTGCTGCTCTCATCGGCCACATTACCACCGGGGAAAAACAGCAGAATGTTGCAGAGGATACAGATGATGGTCAGTGGGATGAGGGTTATCCCCAGGCATTTGGCGAAATTTCCAGAACACATAATTCAGTCAAATACAGTCCACAGTAGTGTGAGAGCTGGGTCTGGCGTCTCGGAGTCCTTTGTTCGGGCTAGGCGTCCGTTCCTGTGCTTGTGCAGGTGAGTGTCGTGTGGATTTATACCCTCCGTCTGCTGTGATGTCAGTGATGGGCACCCCTCTGTAAATGTGTAACTGTGGTGTGTCCTGCACCTACAGAGGTGCGTTCATCTATCAGACTCATACTATCAGCAGCGAGTCACTGCGGCCTCACCTTACCATGCAACACATTATGATCCAACAGCAAACGAATCATTCACACACATCAATGTAACATGAACACATATGTTGATTTGACAAACATTTGGATGATAAATGGTGTGGATGATGCTTTTTTAATCATAATAATTTGCTGTGCTTCATAGAAGTACACTTATTTTGATGTGCTAACTAACATATGTAAAGTACTTGATTATAATTTTACCAAATATTACAAATAATTTTATATTACCTTCTTCATTACAAATGTGTAATCACAAACGTAATTTAAATATGCAACGTTTACGTGTCAATAGAAATGACAGTATATCTCAGTTACCATAAATGCGTGTTCTATAAACCATATTTCAAAGACAATAGAGGTAATTATGAAATTCCTTTTAAAGATGTACTTAATTCATACGTAAGTGGATCAAAAACACTCAAAAGTTTTTTTTTTTCCCCAGCCTAAATGCATTTATTTAATGTAATGCAAATACTATCCATAAATTAACTATTACACAGATTTTCAGTTTAAAAGGCAATTAAAATCCTGAAAACATACATTCATTTGATTTATTTACGTTCATTTCTTGTAAGTATATTCTTTCCATAATAAGTACTCCTTTTAAATGTAATCTGAAGGGTACTTTTTTCACAAGGGTATTGGCACAGGCAGGCGAGGAATAATAACAGCTGCAATAACTTTATTAACAAAAACAAAGAAGGTAACCCAACATGAAAGCCGTCCATAAGAAAACAAACAAAACAAAACAATATAACAGCTTCACATCAAGCAAAGATAGTAGTGGACAAGTAGTACTTCAGGGGTTCTCAACTCTGGCCCTTGAGATCCACTTTCCTGCAGAGTTTAGCTCCAACTTGCATCAACACACCTGTCTGGAAGTTTCTAGTGATCTTGAAGACCTTGATGAGCTTGTTCAGGTGTGTTTGAATAGGGTTGGAGCTAAACTCTGCAGGACAGTGGACCTCGAGGGCCAGAGTTGAGAACCCCAGGCTTAAATACACAGGAGAAACAAACTGACAAAAACATGTGCACTCAGGCAATCATTACTGACAACAAAGGGAACAAACACGGAACTGAAACAAACATATTAGAAACACTGAAGGGAAACTTGCACACCAAAATGAAATAGACATAAATATTTATATTCTAGGGGGGGGGGGGGCTATATTCTTGCCACATATATTTACTTGCCGCATTTGCAGTGTTTCATCAGGACCAAGGTTTTTGTGATGCTACGTATGTCCCATCCAGCCTTCACAGAGCAAAACTTCTGTACAGGTGTTGACTTTGACTTTAAAGGAAAATAGAAAATTATTTTGTGGGGCTTTATTTGCACTTTTTGTACTAAATTTTAGTCTCTGTGCCAACAAAGCCTTCTCTATAAAATAAAATAAAAATACATAAAAACGTTTTTGTACCCTGGTTTCACATTTATTTAGCTGTTTGTATTCATTTTTATACTTGTAGTTTTGATTACATTCTGCCCATTTGCATACTTTGCAGTGAAAAGATTTAAAAACAATACATATGTATGTATATATACAGTATATATTCCCTGTCATTTACAAGGAAAGTGTGAGCCTCCAGAATCTCCAGTAAATCATCCACAAATGAATAGAATGTAGTTTCAGATTGTCAGGTTCATCAGCCAATGAAATTTCTTTATTTATAAGTGGTGGGTGTTGTCTTTCAGAAATGTATTTACTGAGGTACAGTGGCACAATAGTGCACAACACAACAAAATTTATAAAAGCCAAACATACAGTAATTTAACAATACAGCAGAACCAGGGCACAACACAACGGAAACAAGCGACAACACGTTGTGTTTGTGTGTGTTAGTGTGTGCGCACACGGGACACGGCTACACCTGGCAGTGCAGATGATGGTGGGACGTGAGGCTGGAAGCCAAGTACACGCTGAAAGGATATTAAACTAGTGACTGGCTGTCGGAGGGAGTTCTGGGCTTACTCAGTCTAAGCGAGGAAGCTGCTCCAGGAATTCAGGTTCTGAGGAATTGTCCAATTTCCTGAATCTTTCTCTCCATCTATGGTATCCATAGATGGATCCATACATATCCATAGAGGGTGGTATCCTAAGGAGAAGCTTACGGTCATGCCTAGGAGGTTGAAGAAGGCCTTCCAGACTCGGGAGATGAATTGAGGTTCTCAGTCAGACTCTATGTCCTCTGGGAGTCCAAAGTTACGAAATATGTGATTGAACATGAGTTCAGCAGTTTCCATTGCAGAGGGAAGGCCTTTGAGGAGAACTGATCACGGTTGGCGTGGAATGGGCAGCGGGAGTAGTTTGCTAGATGGTAAATGGCAGGACACTTTGGACATGGCATGCTCTGGGCTGCTGTGATAATATAGTCTCTACACTGGTCATAGAGGTGTCCACTTCCACCACAGATGGTTTATCTGGACTGAGGTGAACTACGAAAGGAGCAGTAGTGAAGGCTTGTTTCAAGTTCTGTAAAGCTTGGGTGACATCTTGGGTCCAGGGCTTGCCTTTCAGGAAGGAGGTCAGTGGAGTCGTAATGGAACTGTAATTCATGATGAAGCATTGGTAGAAGTTAGCAAAACCAATAAAGCATTGTAGTTCTTTATGGTGGTTGGTATAGCCCAAGAGCACACTGCTTCTACCTTGCCCTCATTCATCTTGATACTGTACCTTCAGCACTGATGTAATAACCCAGGAACTGGGTGGAGGTCTGGTGGAAGGTACAGTAATACCTAAGGTACCTAATTTTTACAAGGTCCAGCAATACGTGGTGGTGAGGTTCGGCCAGGTTCTGGGAGTATGCAAGGATGTGATCATAGGCAGAGAGATGCAGCCGCAATGACCCTGGCGATAAGAGGTGAGGAGAGCTTGTTCGATGAACTTTTACCCTGACATAAAAGATAAAGTTGTTCACTTACAGACGAGTCGCCAGCTGGGCATCCAAACACCTCATTAAATTATGTTTTATTTAAAAAGTTCATGAGGAACACGTTCATATAATCAACCAATTACTACCAGATGGAAACTTTCAGAAAATCAACAATGGGAGGTATATATATACAGCTGACTCACCTCTGTCCCTCCACAGTTTTTTAGTATCCCTCCACCACCCCAACTCCTCTCTCTCAAATGTTACTATTCCAGATAAGGATGGGGGAGTACTCTGTGTTCGGGCTAAAGCCTGAGCTCAGAGCCCTGTCCTTGAACAGCACGGCAATTACATATACTCTTTGCGAACTCATGAAATTGTGCCACAAAGCTTTGAGAAATTGAATGATAAATTCAGCTTGCTGCCATATAGTTTCCACCCACTGCAGCACTCGTCCTGTGAGCAGAGACAGAATATATGAGATTTCCGCTCTTTCAGTTGGAAAACGATGTGGCTGCATTTCTGGGATGAGCGAACACTGAAGAATAAATCCATTGCAGTCCTCCAGCAAGTCAGAGTAGGGTGCTGGATTGACCATGAGACTAGCGATGTAAACTAGCGGAGAAGGAGAGATGGGGTGTGTGATGGAGGTGTCCAGTGCTTGAAGTGGATCCTGGTGTGGTGAGTGCAAGGCAGAGGTTTTTGACTGGACCAGACCCTGCAGGTTTCATGGTTGGGTCTGGCCTTCTGTCAGGAAAATACCAGACTTGGAAACAGAAGTTAGCAAACCCAATATGCAGGTATTTATTGACAAATATGGAAAATGGTAGGTAAGTATTGCAAGTTAGACAGGTCATCAATGATTAATGGGATGACTGACATGCTTTTGTTTTTTACCAGAGTGACGGAATATCGGCACACACACAGGGGAGCAGGCGAGACGAAGACAGGAGGATGATGATAAGTAGGCAGTGAGTATTATAAAACATAGAGAGTGGAATGAGATTGCTGGAGTTTACAAAGGAAATCGCTGGAGATTACGAAGGACATCGCTTGAGTTAACAAATGAAATCACTGGAGTCTTATGAGCCAAAACCACCAAGGTGAGTACCGGTATTGCTGGTAAGGAGTCTGTATCCTAGTTCAAGGCCAGACAAGGAGGGACAGATGGAATGGAATGTTAGCTTTGGTGGCCGAGAAAGGAATGGGAGCATTTTCTGTTGTGGCTTGATTTCACAGTGAGGTATCTTATATTTCTTTTTTAATTTTCATTGTATTGTGCACTACTAGGGTCCGCTACTGAGAGGCTTCACGGGTCTTTCAGTTAAGGGGTCCGAAAAAAAAAAAAAATAAAAAAAAAAAAGCCTATTATGCCTTTTCACTTTTTAAATTTTAGTCAGTGTTTAGTGTTATGTTGGCATAAAAAAGATCTAGAAAGTTACAAATCTCAAGGTCCACTCCAAAGGGAGATATTTCGTTTTTTAAAGCCATTTACATAGAAGCTACAGCAAACGACCGTTTGGACTACGAGCGTTTGGTTTCGGTCTTTGTGATATCACAAGCTCTCATTGGAATACTCATCTGAACAATAATTTCGCCACACATAATTCGAACGGTTGGGGGGTGGGGAGGGGCGAGGTTGTGGTTAGAACACTTGGTTGAGTGAAGCATCAGACGAGGACGAACAGAAGAAGAGTCCCTGCTGTCTGAGCCTCACATTTTTGGCATGTCTAGAACAGCGGTGCTCTTTCCGTCCTCGCGTACCCCCGCCATTCTGTACATTTTGTGTGTTTCTCTTATTGCTTTATATACGTTTGTTTATTTGACTGTAAGTGGCCGCCCTGCTAATAAGTGACATTACCCTGTTTATTATTCCGCCATTATTCCGTTTGAAGAAGTGACGTATATGTCCATACAAAGGGGTCTTCTAATGTGCTCGACTGTGAATTTAGAATTGTATTTATTTTATAGCATAGTATATTATGGTCCCACTTCACGTCTTCTCCTAGTATTTTCGTTTGTGTGTGAAGATGCTGGCACGGCATCGGTGCACACTGTAAATGATATTCCGATTGAAGTGAACTTCACGGATTTCCCCTGTCTCAAGAGTAGGGGAGCTCAAGGACACTGTGTATGGTCCCATGTTCAATCGAAAACAAACGAACACAGTTAATGCACGGAGCTCACTTCTAGCGAGATGATCTGAATCAGGCGTGTTAACAAAGAGAGACGTGCAAAACATGGAGAGCGGGGGTACGCGAGGACTGGAAATAAGAACCACTGGTCTAGACATGCTAAAAGTCGCAAGCACGACATAGCTGGGCGCCTGCGATAGTACGTCCGCCTGGTGTGCCTACATCACCCCCCTCATAAAAATATGTATTTGAATTTTAAATTACGTTGCGCGGACGCTGGCGCTTCTCATCCGTGTGTGACCTGCTCTGAACGCTGTTTTTTTCACTCCGTGCCCAACTCTTTGTTGGTCTTCCGAACGCGGATGATTGTCAGTGGAAACGAGTGGTTGTGCAATTTTATACTTTTTAACTCTGTTACTGAGGCATTATAACCCCAATTTGCTATTGGTGTGTCTGCGCATTTTACTGAGCAGGTTTAGCTTCCACATTACAAGTGAGAAGTGTCCGCGGATTCGCGCAAAAGCGTTTGGGTACAGACGGAGGCAAGGGGGGCTGACAGTATTGGAAACGACCGTCTAAGTCTGTTTGCCTAATCACAATGCACTGGGACAGCTAACCAATCATAACACATTTTGTTTTTCGGAAGGTGGATCTTCATCAAAGTCGGAACTAATCGAGCCGTTTGTGCCATGCTGGGGAGAAAGGTATTGTAATAATTTAATTATGTGAAAAATAATGCATTTTTAATATGCCACCAAGCATGAGAGCATTTTCTAGTACACCCCCAAAACAAAATCAATACTTTGTAAAAGAGCATAATAGGGACCCCTCCCATTTAAGAAGTCATTCAGTGATTGTATAACATTAAGAATATGACGGGCCAGAGGTGTTTCTACCTGCCATGAAAGAATGGTTGATTTCAGTCTCTTCAAATAAATCATAGGTAAGTGTACTTTCTTGTGAATTTCAAAGTGTTTCGGATTTGTCCAATTACTTGGTTGGGTTTGATTGAACACTCTGTAAAAATCAGGCTCCAAAAACTGTTCAAAGGAATAGACTCATTTTCGTTCTCCCAAATAACTTTTGCAGTGAATAGTTCTTAAAGACAATTTTTTTTTGCTTATCTATGAAGACGACATTTAAAAAAATCGTTAACACTTTACAATCAAGGTTTCATTAGTTAACATGAACTAAGCATAAACAATACTTCTACAGCATTTATTAATCTTAGTTCATGCTCATGTCAGCATTTATTAATGCATTATTAAAATCAAAAGTTGTGCTTGTTCACATTAGTTAATGCACTGTGAATTAACATGAACTAACAATGAACAACTGTATTTTCAATAACTAACATTAACAAAGATTAATAAATACTGTAATAAATGTATTGTTCATTGTTTGTTCATGTTAGTTAATACATTAACTAACATTAACTAATGGAACCTTATTGTAAAGTGTTACCAAAAAATCTAATGAACCTTTTACTACCTTTTGTTGAATAGAAAGTTTACACCAAACTGGCTCAAGTGTCCAGTGTCAATCAAAGAAGTGTCAAGTGTGAAGTGTCCAATCAAATGCTCTCAAAAATGAAAATGTCCCTCCCAGTAATACCACCCTTCGAAATGTCCAGTAACAACTTCCTGCATTAAAAGGAAATTGCATTTATCGAACCATTTCACGGAGTCTTTAAGGTGGATCATGTGGACAGGGTTCTGCCAGTGTATGAAGGAAACTTCATCACACACACACACTGGCTAAAATAAAATAGGGCTTGATCATGTTTTAAATATACCCACTGTCCAGGCAGAATAAGAGCCCACCCCGTGACACCCACACCCTGATGATCCTGGCCTTGATACCGGCTGTTCATTCAGTGTATGTTTGACTCAGTTCCCAGGCTCACTCCATGGAATATCTGCATTACTTTTGAAGGAGTTTCCTCTTTCATTCCTCATTCCTCTCAGAACAATGTTTCAAATTCGTATTGAAAAAACAATGAACTGTTTAATGGTGCATTATGCTCTAAATACAGTGTTTATGTATGAAAATTATACTGCAAGTAGCATATCATTTATAGAGTTATTTTAGTGTTTTTATATGCTATTATAGTATTTAATAATATTTCAAATGATGGCTTACAGTTTTATAGTTTTATTGTAAAATTACAGTTTCTATTATATTATTGTTTTATAGTTTTCTATTATAGTTTTATCATTTTCAGATTACATCTTAATTTTAGTTTATCATTAGTTAGTTAATCATTTTGTTAAGGTCTTTTGTCATTTTTATGACACATTTTTTTGTAATATTTATATAGCTTTACATTTCAGCTTTATTTCAGCTAGTAATCAAGGCAAAAGTCTTTTTAAGTTTAAGTTTAGGTTGTTAAGTTTAGGGTTTAGGGTTGTTATACTGTATCTATTATATTTTTTAATAATATATTGAATTAACTATTTTCATTTCAATTGTATTTAATTTTTTAGCAATGTTTTGTGCTTATGTGCTTGTAATTTTATTTATTTTTACATTTTATTTTAGCTTGAGTTCAGTTTTAGTTTAAATTTATTTCCATTTAGTAGCTTTAATGCTTCAGCCTACATTTATTTCCATTAGTTGCCAAGGCAACATTTCCGATTTTTGTTTAGTTTGCGTTTTCTAAAATTGTTCTCACAGGGCTTCCCCAGGATATTTTAGCACTTGACTGAAAGACTGTGGGCCATTATGGGTTAGTTTGGGGATTGAACATTAACCATCATCCACCCAAACATAGTGAGATGATAAAGTTATAATACTTTTAGAACAATTTCTTATTGATATGATGATGACCATTACTTTATTTATGATGACATTTAGTTTATAAATGTGTAATAAATGCATGATACTGTGTGTATTACAGAAGTTTTTCACATTGCTGTTTTTCTATAAATGTAATAAACAACTAGGGGCAATTAATGGCTTATGGCTTTGACAAAACTTTTATTTGACAAAATATCAAAAATGTTTGATAGCATTTTACTGCATAGCGAACCTACTGTTTGTTTGTTGTTCTGTAGTCAAAAATCTGTGATATCGAATGTTTCTTTTGACCCCTTTCAACCTTGCTTTGTGAATCTAAAAAAAGTATCATGATGACATTATATGACCATATAATAATAAGTTAGTACGGTCTATAAAAGTGTATTTCATTTGAACAGTGTGTATAGTTGGAAGGGTTGATTGTGTAACATCACATCGTCACATCTGAACTTCACTCATCTCGTCATCAGACCTGCTCACAGAAGTACGCTCAGACAATTCCCCATTTGTAAGGTGTGTCGACTTCAATGGCCAATGATAAGACTGACAGGTCCAAAGGACTTCTCTATAACTCAAATCTTATCGGAGGTGGGAGGGAAGTCAATAGTAAATCAATAGAAAGATTGTTGCGCATGAATAAAATACATGCGTTTTTCCCAGAGCAACAGTTTCCATGACAGGTTAGTAACTTATTGGGATAGTGGACTGGGGTGACACACACTTGAAATTATGCACTCACACAAAACTCCCATGATTACATCATTAATATGTACCCAGCAGCAAATCAGTCTATTTTTACTCTGACCCTGAAATAGATAGTTCACCCAAAATTATCATTCTGTCATCACTTACTTATCTTCATGTCTGTATAACTTTCTTTCTTATGTGGAACTCAAAAGATGCTTGAAGAATCTCTGTTTATATGAGAAAAATCTACTTTTATTGACTTTCAGTAGATGGGCAAAAAACAATCCATTTCCTAAAAAGAGGAAATGCCAATCACAGTTCTGTTACTGAGAAACCGATATAGTGCACCATATTAAGAGAGGAGAGAGATGTATTTTGGCCTGTTCATTTATTAGTTGCCTGTCAGCAGCTTCGTGTGGCTTTTAAATTAGACATAGTGAGTGACAAACAGAGAAAATATACATGGACACACTGATATAAAGAGACACATTCACAAAACTCTCCTCACTGTAATCAGTTATGACGCTTGTAAAACATCAGACCAACCCATTTATGATCACCATAATTATTACATATTGTTGTAAGCTTAAAGGATTTAGCATTTCAAAGTTGAGGGTGAGTCCAATATCACAGACATTTTGTCAAGTTTACCACAAAACATACTTAAGATCCTAATATGATTAGTCTCTGAGTACATGTGACTATTTTAGAGTCTACTATGGTGTTTCTTAACTTGTTTGCTCCTGGATACAGTTTTGAATCAGACTAGTTTCTTAATTGATTAATTTGTTTGAAAATATATTTGATACAGTGGAATAGAGTATTTGACATCACTAAAAAAGTACATGAGTAACATTTTGTTTTCCCTTGTTATTTTGCTATTCCTACGTATTCATGATTTTATTACTTCCATTTGCATTTAGCACTGTTTTTCAGCCCTATAAAATCAGACCTGTGACCTGTTTTTCACAACACACCAATAAAGAGCTTTTCTCTCTGTCCCATCATTTGGTAACAGCATGACAGCTTTCAATGTTCTTGAGCACTTTTCCTTCTGAGGTCACTGAGAGTTTCATTATAGGTTTTAAGGATATTTAAAAGAGGATAGGAGGGAACTTCTACATAAAATAGATAAAAAAAATATTACAAAACTGGGGATTTACAACTTTGGTCTTTCACTATTATCGGACAGGATGTGCTAAACTACACTCAAAGCTACAGAAAGGTATTTCGGAAGTTTTGAAACCCCTTTTCATTATTAATAAATCCCTATGGTTTACCAAAAACTTTCCAACTGGCAGCTATTAAACTGCTTAAGAAGAAATCACAACACAGCAGTAATAAATGAAAATCATGGGTGAATCAGTGAAGTGAAGTGACATGTGGCCAAGTATGGTGACCCATACTCGGAATTAGTGCTCTGCATTTATCCCATCCAAAGTGCGCACACACACAGCAGTGAGCACACACACACCGTGAACACACACCGGAGGGGGGCAGTTGTTCAGCCGATTTATTTGCGGTGGGGGGCGCCCCGGGAGCAGTTGGGGGTGTGCGGTGCCTTGCCAAGGGGTCACCTCAGTCATGTTACTGAAGGTGGGAGAGATCGCTGTACATTCACATCCGCACCCACTCTATCAGCCCTGCCGGTACGAGACTCGATACAACAACCTTTGGGTTACGAGTCCGACTCTCGAACCATTAGGCCACGACTTTTCCACGACAGACCCTAATGATTGTGACGTTCTCATGGACATGGACAGTCTGGAGGAATTATGTTGCTGTAGTTATCTACCGGAAGCTAGGCCTGGATTACATCCATACCCGTTTGGTCCACCTTAGTTCCAACTTTGAGTACGATATAAGAAACGTCTTGCTAACATACACGTGAACAATGTGTACCGCAAGGCTACGTCTTAGGTCCTCTGTTGTTCTCCTGTAGCACTTCCATATTGCACAACGAGGTTAAAAAGAAAAAGACACAGTTAGTCTGCTAAATCATGCCCTTATATATTTTTTTAAACCATATTTATATATTTAAAATATTCTCGCAATTGGAAACTCATCGCTTGATGTTCCCGCAGTTCTCCTGTGCAAGCTTCATATCCTACACTTACACTGAACCAAGCCACACGGACTGCAACTAAGCGTATACAACTATATGAGGCGACTTACTTCTCGAGAACTGACATGACATGACATGACATGACATGACATGAAGTGACATGTGGCCAAGTATGGTGACCCATACTCGGAATTAGTGCTCTGTCACTTTACCCCATCGCAAATTTCACACACACAACAGCAAGTGAACACACACAAACCAGTGAACACACACACCCGGAGGGCAGTGGGCAGCCATTTATGCCTGCGGCGCCCGGGGATGGGCTAGTTGGGGGTTCGGGTGTTCCAGTTGCTCAAGGGGCACTCTTGTCATGGTATTGAAGGTGGGAGAGAGCGCTGTACATTAACTCCCCATACCTACAATCCCTGCCGGTACGAGACTCGAACCCACAACCTTAGGGTTATGAGTCCGACTCTCTAACCATTAGGCCACGACTTCCCAGGGATAGCAACACAAAACCAGTGGATTTCAATCCTGGACCTGGTTACAGGGATTTCCCTCTGTTCAATCATTATTTGCTCTTAAGCCACACAAACATTCTCAGGTCACTCCAGTGGATTTTTCCTCAAATTACTGCTAGGCTATGTAATGAGCAAAGGAGCACACATTCAATTTATTTACTAAAATAATAAAATGACCGTCTTAGGATCCTGGCAGAGATGGCAATAAATTATGTAAATAAACCATAAATAATAGTAGGGGGAAAAAAGCAGAAAGAGAATGGTTTTCTGGAGGAGCTTGAGATTTTTAAATATATTTCAGTATACAATTGGCTTTAGCACTACCAATATATCACTAATTAAGATGTTAATATAACCAATATACTCTCACGTTTTATCTGTTTAGTTGGTTCCTTGTATCTAGATTCTTTGCTTGCTTTGTCCCTTCTAATTTGTTACCTTAGGTATTCATTGGTTCATTAATTCTTCTCATCTTCTTCTCTTCACCCCTCATTTTGTATGTGTATTTATAGTCTTGTGTTTCAGTCCTTGGTTATCTGTTCTTGTTGTTGTTTCTTGATGGCTTGGTTTCCAATTCCCCTGTGTTCCTGTTCTCCTAAAACCCAGCATATATTTCAATTGTGCTTGTTTTGTTTCAATAAAAGCACTGCAAAATATGTATATATATATATGCCTACTTATATATCCTCACACTTTTTAAATGTATTTATATTGTCCAATATACTGTATATATATCACCCAAAATGTTTTTCTTGCCCTTTGAAGTATACTTTCTAATATATTTTGGCATTTGAATGTTTAAAAGAAATACATTTTAAATTTGAACAAAACATTTTTCTGTACTGTACTGTTTACAACATATATTGAGCATATATTCTACATATATTTTGTCTGTGTACCCTTGTCAATGTGGTGTTATATTATAACTTGTTCCCTTTAATATATATATATATATACTATATTATTTATATATATAATATATATGCTATATATATACACAAGATGCAAATATACATATATGCAAATATACATTTCCAGTTTGCCCCGCAAGATTTATTAATCATTTATTTAAAAGACAGAAGTACACTTGTGGACAGTGCCACTGGAGAAACCTAACGGTACAAAGGTGAAAGTCCAGAGATAAATATGAGCACATACTAAAATAATAATCAAGAGTAATTAAGAAACATATTATACACTGTAAGAAATAAATCTGTAGAAACACAGAAAAGGTACTATTCATTTTCTGCCAGGACCTCAACTTTATATACATCAATTTTACTGACATTTCCTTTAACCCCAAAGCACAACACAGTGCAATGATTAGTTTAAAATATGGGTAAAACACCTGTCAAAAATCAATATGAAAAATCCCTTCATATTAACTCAGTACATTGGACTTATTTTTACTTTTCTTAGAGTGCAGTAATTATACAAAAGGATAAAGGTAATACATTTAGTGACAAGCTAAGTAGCTCTCCATGAGTATTCTCTTATGTGCTTTAATATCACTGTTAGCACAGAGCACATAAATACTAACTGCTGTGGTGTGTTGATATTTTCTAGCTAATATTGACTGTGAATAATGTGTCTGTGATTATTAGTCAGAAAATATGTTCAAACGTGTTCTGTCATTGTCTCTCTGTGGGTGTCGTGTGGTGCCAGGTACTGTGCTTACATTAGATAGTATTGTTTGCTTATCCTCGTTCTGCACCCATGTGATCGTTCACTTCTCCGTCTGCTGACGCCTTGAAAGGACGCTATTTAGAGGCGACGGTGAGAGAGGAACAGCATTACCTGCAGACTTTAGACTCTCGCTTTGACATGAAGATGGGATGGGGATTATCAGAACAATAATCATTATTGAACCCAGCATTTTTTAGAGTGTAGAGTTGTTAGCGCCTGTTTGAGCTACAGGAAAACTTACTTAAGAGCAAACTGAGTGTAATGTTTTCAGACACCTGCTTGCATGTTTATCACAATTAAAAGAAAATGTATTATACTTTAAATTTATGTAAAATGCAATTAGCGGAATTCCTTTCTATTTAATTAAGTCAGACTTAACTACATCGCTTTATATGTAATTTCATAATTTTATTGTCTTTGAAATATGGTTGATATGCTGATTGTACTGACAAGCATTTATGATAAATTAAATATACTTTAACTTAATTTCTATTGAAACTTCACATATTATTTGTAACAGTACAGTTAAAATGATTTCAGAGCACTTTACATGAGCATTAGTATATTCAACACATCAAAATGCATGAAAAAAGATGATTAAACTTAATGAATTAAAGTAATTTTAACACTGTTAATTAGACATTATTACATGTGTACTTTTAAAAGTGTACTTTTAAAAAAAAGTCATGAAAGTGACTTTTAGCTATCACTTAAGTTGACGTTCATTCCTAATATAGATATATACTATATATATAGTAGTTATATATATCGTATATATAGAGATATCAGACAAGGATGATGATTTTAACAAAAACTGTAGTTTAATTATTTTCAATGGGAGTATTGATGTAAATCTGTTGTGAGAGACACATGTTCTAATGATTAGCCAAATATCCTAGTTGCTCATTAACTTTTTAGGTTTTGTCCTTTGAATGAATCCTTTGTTGAATTCATCCTGGCAGTGATCTAACCTGCGGTCAGTACGTTAGTGAAATGTTTTGCCCATGTGTTTTTTTTTACTTCTTCTGGTGTTGAATGAAATGCAGGAGACTGAAGGAAAGACTTCATTAGGTCATATCCTGGTCACAGTAAGATTTATAGTGTATTGTCTAACAGCGTTTGTGTACTCTCTCTGTCTCTCGTCCTGCATTTGTAACAGAACAAAGGTGCTCTTTTCTCTCAGGACGGTTGTCGTGGCAACGGCGAGAGGGGCCGTGTCACACCGTAATCCACCCATGAGGCTTTGCTGCAGGTAAGCACATTACACCATCGGACTGTTTAGATCCTCTTGCAAATTTCAAGCACTGAATGATTTTCTGACAAACGTGATTATAAATATCTGCCATTACTGGTACATGAATGGTTTACTTATAGTATGACTCTGATGGGGGAAGAAAATGCGTTTTATCATCAAAAACAGAAGTGAGAGAAGATGTTTACAGGAAAGACGGGAAGAATAAATCTGTTCAACTGAACTCAGATCCAAACTGAATTGACACCACACCTTCAGCACAAGTAAACAGCTCAGAGTGGAAAAATTTACATTTTAAAGCCCTTGAGAAGAGAAACATTGCATTTACCTCAGTTCGGCCCATATTTACTATGTTTATAAACCTTCAAAAGAGCCTGAACATAGTTAACCTCTCACCCAAACAAAACTCAGTCTTATCTGAATCATTGCTGCTCACGTTGCTTTTAAAAAGCTAAAAATGACCGTTCAAATCCTTATCGGGCCTGATGTGCACACTTCAGAGTATATGACTTAGTATTATCTGCTGTACCGAATGATAGAACGCTCAGGTCAGATGTTACTTAATAGGCTGGTTCAGAATGAATCCCACAAGCATGCTTGAACAGTCCCAGCGATTGCAAATATTAACACAGATCACTAAGATGTCACTAAGAATAAACTGCCCCTGCTGATGGCATAGTTTGCTATAATAATTAGATTATTACTATAGTTTACACAGGTGCTTATATACAATATGACATTTTTTACTGTTTATAGAACTATAAATCTGCACACGTCAAGACTGGTTATATTGGACTGTGGGTTATGTGTGAATAGGAAGGAATTTAATTTCATTTTTATTTAGCAAAAAAAAAAATAGATATTGTATTTAAATGTTTCATTTAAAGCAGAATTAAAATAAATCAAAGAAATTTGTATAACTACTGTAAGAGCAGTTTTTATTAAATTTTTCAGAATTAAACTACCAGAATTAATTATCCATAAAGATTTTTTTATACAGACCTTTTTATTGGTGTTTTCAGAAAAAAAAAAAAAAAATAGTTTTGATAATTATAACTTAAATTGTATGGGCCATCAAAGGATTCCAGTTTTGATGACATTATTTTTAAGTGAAATGAAATCAGTGTTACGACCAGTTTTATGATGAGTCATAGCATTATAACAAACATGTACAATGACTTGAGAAAATATATTTGGGAAATGAATAAGAATAGTTACTCCAAATCAAGTGATTTGTGAATCATGATGGTATACAAAATGATTTACTTATTTATTTGATCCCACTCAATATAAGGCGTCTTTAACTCATATGCACTTGCATTATACAATTAAGCATTTGATTCAATGTAGTTACTGTGCACGTACTTGTTGTAAAGCAAAACTCTAGCCAGATTCAGAATCTTGCAGCTCAGCTATGACAACTGATGTAGCAATTGAATGTGTCAACTGTGGACGTCCATTAAAAACAGGGTGTGGCCAGTGCTGAACTGACCAATAGACAAGCTCGGTGATTGTGAATGTATGTGACTGTATGGTGGGAACAGTCAGACACCAGCAGTGATACACGTGTCACGATCTTCAAGCCAAGTGCACATCATCTGCGTCTTTAAATTACACTGAACTCAGATGCTACAACTTAGATTATGTAGAACATATGGATGATGAACTGCTGGAAATTTACTGTGAAACCAACAGCACTGCTGATTTTATTAGTGCTGTTTATGGATTTTCATTCAAACCTTTCTTTGTGCATTTCACAACACGTCAGCTTGTGATTCTTATTAAATGGGGATCGTGTTCAGGATTCTTTACCTTAGTCTCTGAGATCCTGACACCTTGAACTACTGTAGACATCAGCTAGTTTGCAGTTCTGGAAAACGGTGGTACTGGAGACTAAAGGGATCCTGATGGTTTAAATCTTGGTTTAACTTCTAATTCTTCACCTTTTGCAGTTCATGTATTTTCTTCTCAACCTGCTTTCTTTTGTGACCCAATGAGCATTTCTTGACCAATGGCCACGCATTAATTTAGCAATGCTTTCCATGGGCATTTGATAATTTTAGCTTGGGAAAAAAATATATATATATATATGACCAGAACATCAACTTGCCTGATAATTATGCACATACTGTATATATGATTATGTCTTATTCATAAATGATGATAAGTATTAATGAGAGAAGCTACTGAAGATGTCATTTTTTATTTGGTTATTAATGATTTTACTTATGAGCTTTGGGAAGTTCCACATTCAAATGTTTCTTTTTCTGTTTCTGTTCTTGTTGTGTGAACAACAGAGCAAGTAAGTCAATAAAAGCCGTAGAATATCTTACAGGTGAGATGAATACATTGATTCAAACTGATGAATGAGTGTTTTTTTGTCACTGGGCATTAAAGTCTGCAGTTCAATGCTCACACTGGGTGTGACACTGCGACACAGGACTGAAGTATTGGCAGAGGCGGGTCATGATAAGCTCACAGCAGAAATGCCCTCGACATGTGTCAGGACGCTGGAAATTGCTCAGCCATTCTGCAGAAAGGAAACAGGGTGGAGGAGAAGTGTGTGTCTACAGGAAACGCAGGGCTGATTTGACCAACTACTATAATAAGCTAATGAGGAAGTCGTGTCATTGTGCTTCCGTTGTTTTCATTCCCCATTTGTGTGATTAATTTGCTCTCATAAAAGGAAGTTTTTAAGGCCAAAAAATGCCCTGTCAGAGGACTGTGAGAAAGAAACATTTGAATCAGTTTTATTAAAGGGAAAGTTATGATTGGATGAGCCAAGTTTTAAATGAACACATTCCTTGGCAACAGCCAGCAGTCACTCTAATTAACAATATTACTTTATGGAAGAATGTATGAATAACTGATTATTGTTAGATGTGGATGTACCTATTAACTGAACATTGGTGATTTTACCACGCTTAAGCACTGTTTTACAACATGTTCATAAAGTATAGTTTTATTACATGGGGTCATGCATCTCTGTCTCTGTATATTAATATAATGAAAGGCCACTTAAGTGTAATTGAAGAGAGTACACCTTTCTGACTGTTTCTTATAACATGCTGCGGTAAGCATGTAAGAAATATTGCTGCTGCAAATATAACATACATGAAATAACCCCCCACAAAGCAGGAGACATAGAAGGGACAATACAAGCCAAAACAAGAACAAAACACCCCCCAACAAGCCGATCTATCGCCAAGGCATATGTACTGCTGCCGCTCCGAAGAGCCATGTGAACCGCATGTATTAGTGTGCCTGGGCTAACACGCCGACCGGCTTAACAATAGTGGCCTATGGCTATGTGAGCCTTGGCTACCAAGCCGACTGGCTTAACAATAGTGGCCTATGGCTATGTGAGCCTTTGACTACCTTGCAGACCGGCTTAACAATAGTGGCCTATGGCTATGTGAGCCTTGGCTACCACGCCGACTGGCTTAACAATAGTGGCCTATGGCTATGTGAGCCTTGGCTACCACGCCGACTGGCTTAACAATAGTGGCCTATGGCTATGTGAGCTTGGCTACCACGCCGACCGGCTTAATAATAGTGGGCTATGACTATGTGAGCCTTGGCTACCACGCCGACCGGCTTAACAATAGTGGCCTATGGCTATGTGAGCCTTGGCTACCACACTGACCAGCTTAACAATAGTGGGCTATGATTATGTGAGCCTGGGCTACCACACCGACCGGCTTAACAATAGTGGCCTAGGACTATGTGAGTCTTGGCTACCACGCCGACCGGCTTAACGCTAGTGGCTTATGACTATGTGAGCCTGGGCTACCACGTCGACTGGCTTAACTCTAATTAGACGCACACTATGTGAGCCTGGGCTACCACGCCGACCGGCTTAACAATAGTGAGCTATGGCTATGTGAGCCTGGGCTACCACGCCGACCGGCTTAACAATAGTGGCCTATGGCTATGTGAGCCTTGGCTACCACGCCAACCGGCTTAACAATAGTGGCCTATGGCTATGTGAGCCTTGGCTACCACACTGACCGGCTTAACAATAGTGAGCTATGGCTATGTGAGCCTGGGCTAGCACGCCGACCGGCTTAACAATAGTGGCCTACGGCTATGTGAGCCTGGGCTACCACGCCAACTGGCTTAACTCTAATTAGATGCGCACTATGTTTAATGTTTAATTAACAAAATGGATATACGTTGCAATCCGATAGATAAGACCCCAGCACCCACCTGAGCAAATATCATAATTTAGTCAATTGATAACTGCTGTTACATTCTCCACTACATCAGTCCCAGTGGCAGCATAACAGCTTGTTAATTCATGTTCGTGCAATGATGAGACGGACAAAGTTAGCCGATACATGCCATTTTACTCTCTCTTGCAAATACAATCTGTCAAAGTTGCAGTGCACAAAAACCTCTGGGTGGACTGACCTGAATGAACTAAAATAAAATCAGAATATAAATGTTCTTTCTCCGTTTTCTGAATTACACAGCACAGCAAGAGCACACGTCGCAAGAGCACATTTCTTCGAATTACACTACCCATAATGCGTTTCACTCGGAACTAACTGTTACAGCCGTAGATAGTGATCTTCAGCATCTCCCACAACACTGTCATTGATATGACTGCGATAAGCGTGTGCTTCTGACGCTGCGTGCAGCTGAAATCAACCACACACTCATCACAATGAAAACATCGACCTTAGAAATAACGAACGTGAACACTGGAATAATCGCCGTTGTATATGGCAAACCCCCATTGAAATGCATACACAAGAATGCTTATTTCATTTAACCTGTTTCATATCCGTTACTATTGGCGTGTCCTCAGAGTGATTACATATGCTCTAAACTGTGTTTTGCTCCAGCTGTAATAAACACAGATGCTAAATGCTGCTGCTAATATGCTTAATATGCGCTCCTGCATACAATGCAAACTGCTAACATGACACTTAGTTTAAACTTGATTATGGTTGCTCATTTTTTTATTAAATTAGGCAAACCACGCAATACACAGCGATGTTGATTAGAAGAGCATTCACTTATCTTAGACGTTGATTTCGCTGTTCTGAAGCAAGCTGCAACTGCTACAGCAAGCACTAGTCATATATTTGAATGTTGAGCAGTGAGCTCATTGGCTACCCATACAAGAGAGAACCAATCAGCTGTGTCATGTGATAATGGATGTCATTAGGTCAGATTTAGTTAGACCTATCAGACAGCGCCATCTAGAGTTTCATGCCAGAACTCTGTATTTCTGTAAAGTGCCTTAATGGTACATTTAATGTTAATATTTGAAAATATACATATTGGTAACACTTTATTTTAAGGTGTCCTTGTTACACATATTACATGTACTTACTATTATAATAACAATTAATTATGCATAATTACAAGCAGTGTTGGGAGTAAGGCATTACAAAAGTAATAATATTACAGTAGTATATTACTTTTTGCTGTTATATAACGCATTACTAATACAATTTGGGTAATATTATTACTCGTTACAATCTCAGTAACGCAAGTTACAACAACATTTCAATTCAAAATTAAGTGGTGAATTTACTAACACCGCAAAACAGCACCAGAGAAAAAAATCCGCGGGTAAAATAGTTAGTCTATCTTCCGTTGCTGGTATTAGATGGTTGAGATGACTGCAGAGACGGATTCTACATTTGTGAGATGGACACACTCCTGTTATTTTCAGTTCGTCGGAGAAAAGGATAAGAATGCATAGTCAGGTGCAATATATGCGACACTAAACTCTCAACATGGAGAAATAGCACGAGTTATCGGAGAGAGCTGCGGGGTCGAGAAGAGAAAAAAGGTGGTGGACGAGCGCAGACAAGCAACAAAAATAAGTTTAACTAAAAATAACAAAATCTGGTTTTATTAAATCATAGTCTATAAAATGAATGAATATGCGAAATATTTGACTTAAATAGCCTAATTAACATTAACAAAGTGAAAGGAAAAGACTGAGACATATGCTGCTGAGTTTGGTTCATAGGCTATTTGTGTGGCGCGGCGCTCTACGAAAGTCCACGGAAAGGAAACCGAGATGACAGAAATAAAAGTAACACATTGCAGTTTCGAATGATCTGTATGACCAAAAATGACGGAGTATTTTTTTTTGTTGTTTGTTTCCGCTGTTCGATGGCGCCGGCGCCTCACGCACACACATACAGCATTGCAAATGTTGCAGCCTGTTCATTATCAGAATAAAATACAGTCAACCAAACATATAGATACACTGGTTAATTTATATAGTGCGTACTGCGTAGTTACAATCCGTGCCGTTCAGCCTGAGCTCAGGCCAAACACACATTTGCTCATGTGAAGAGGATGTTTTTTAAGCGCGTTAAGTAAGCCTGGTTTACATAATAAATAATAGTTTTGCATTCAAATACATCGCAAATATGGACACATTTAATTGGATTAATGCCGAATGAGAATGAGTTAGGCTGCGCGAGAACGACGTTTGCTTTCAGTTTCGCATTGAATTAGCCAGCCTAATTCGTTTTGGCTTGTTTAGCAACTTATATTTTTCATTCTTGTTTTCTTCTGAAACCGTTCAAAATAGCCTATAGACTAGGTATTGTGTTTATTGTTTGTATATTATAACATTTCGCTTTATTTACCGGTGTTATTTATGAATGTAATAATGCGGTTTCTGCTTATCTGTGTTTAACCTAAACTAGGCTACAACGTAACATTAATGTAGACCTATACCGGTATCTAATTGCCCAGTAATTTTATTAATTTTTTTTTATAAATATGATTTTATAATTTTATGCTATATAGACCTACCACATTACCCTCCACTGGATGTAGAATTAGCAGCAATAAACTACATTTTGGCATTTTGTAATACTTATGTGGATATTTTGGTGAAAGTAAGTCAAAAGTAATGTAACGCATTACAATTCAGAGACAGTAATATTGTAATGTAACTAATTACTTTCAAAAGACAGTAACTAGTAATATATAATGTATTACATTTTATAACTTGCCCAGCACTGATTACAAGTAACCCTATGCCAAGCCCTAATCCTAACACTAACCATATAGTAAGTACATGTAGTTAATTAAAGTAATATTACTTTTTGTAATAAGATACCCTCAAAGTATTTCTGGCAACATTGTTGACCTGATTGCACAGATACTATATGAACTGAACAGAGCTGGACGATTACATCACTGAATCAACAATGAACTGACTTTAACTGATAAACTGGCTGTTTTCTATTCTCCTCTTGCATTATCAGCACACCGTTTTTCCTGTTTATCACTGTGAAGCTGCTTTGACAATCTGTTTTGTATAAAGTGCTATATAAATAAAGCTGACTTGACTCGACTTGACTATTTAAAGTATTTACATTTATTTAAAACCAGTTAAACTCTGCGGACCCGGATACGGGTCCAAAGTCACGTTAAAAATGTGTATGCTTCATTTACATAGCCTTCCTTATATGGTATCAGCCCATATATGGATTCATTTGAAAGCTTGGAGTGTCTTCTTTACAATCCTTTTGGTTTTTATATTCATAAAGCAGTAAAATTAAGCTTAAAAATGTATTCGTCCCACACACGATTTTCAGCCTAGCCATTGCGAACTTTTTTTTACGAAGAATGTGTATTTGATATATTTTTTACAATAAAGTCAAGTCATATATCACAAGAAAGCTCTCATTCTCAGAAATTTCACGATGTAGATTATTTTATTGTGTGACAATCATAGATCGAATTATCTTCAATTGAATCGCGATGGAGAAAAAAAAACCGGAATTTTTTATTGTGTAACATTTCTACTCGTAGCACTGCTTCATTTAGCCGCAAACAGCCACAAATATATATAAACTCTATATTACCTTTTAGATTAGGATCTCTTCTTTCAAAAAAGACCATATTCACGTTTCTGCATGCTTCCATCGGTGAGATAATCGCGTTCTGCCCAGGTAACGGAATCCAGAGCGTCTGGGGATAATGCGCTCTCCATATCATGCCAGCGCGCATTCAGCCCTTCTGATGTTATAAAGATCTGCGGCCAGTTCTGGGCTGCAATTGGTCAGATTACACGTCACTCAGATCGGCCATTACAGACTCTGTGAACTCTGACACCACCGCGTCGGCACAGTGGGCAGAGAAAGGGGGGTCGCCATCCGGTCGGACAGCCAGTGCTCTGTGGAGAATGTAGTTCAAAGACGCGAGAATTGAAGGCTTTTCTCCGCACAGAAGAGTTGTAGCGAACGCGACTCGGATCCTTTCCGTCGATGATTATCATATTACAAGTTATATACGATGAAGAACGGTCAGCGGCGCCTTGGAGAGCCTTGGAGAGCAGTGGACGCGCGTCTGGGGAGACTTTAGGAGAGATTCTCTGTGAGTTTGAGAGCTGTTTCTTTGTTATGAAACTTGTTAGCAATACTAGCAATCGGATACATTGTTTGCTGACAGAAAAGTACAGTACATTATGCATTTCAGTAAGTATACAGTAAATATAGATGGATTATTACAGTGCGGTGTAGATGAGCTAACATATGTTTTTTTGACGCTGTGAATGTAGAATGTAGCTGCCTGCTAGCAAATTAGCTCAGCTGGACCACGGAGGCAAGCAAAGCTGGATGCAGAATGAGACAGAGATGTGGTGCTCAACTGATGCTCAGGTGAGAGATGCTGTGATCACTATCCCAATAAAGAATGCATATAAATGGAATGATATAAAACTGGAGGATATGTATTCTATTTTAGATTGTGATAGACCAGATATATATATTATAATGTAGACAGTCTTGAGCATCCTGAAAGAATTAAACTGAGTGTAGAAATCACAATATGACAAGTTTGGTCCAATTCGCTTGTGCCATTTTGTATATTACTACTTAGAAAAACATAAAAATGAACATAATTCAATAAATAATCAATTAAAGTGCTTATGGCACAGAGTACAATAGGATTGTGGGGTTAATGTGTTTTATAAAGCCTGTTTTTGCAAGAGAAACTCACAATGACACATTTCGATGCAAAATTGGACGTTTTCAATCACTTCACAAATAATGTTCTAACTCCTGTTTAGAAGCTGTTATTTGAAAGATTCTTTTTTCTGGTACTTTTTGGCATGTAGTGGCATCAAACAAAGTAAATTCCAGAGAGTTGAGCCTAATAGAACCTGAATTACAGAATTTCAAAAAAATACATTGATTTAAAACTCCAAAATCGCCTATGTTTTTTTTGTGTTTATTGTAATATTTGAAAAATATATAAGGTTATTTATAAAGAATTACACATATTTTGTAGTTCACAGGGTTTTATTTACAATGAAACCATTTTTTTTTTCATTTCCTCCATTGTATGTGTGTAGGGCAAACATTTGAATTTGAGTATGAAAAATTTAGGCGAAAATACCAAAAACGCCCCAGAGAATAAGTAAGTGTACTTCTTTTTTACAAGTGAACACACAAGCAGAAGTTATTGAACTCTTATTAACACATATTAAGTACAGAAATCAAAAAGTTTTAGTAACGTTTAATAAAGTTGTAATAAAACACAATTACATAAATTGCATATTAAATTCTGAATTATTAAATACATTTATTGATATTCAACTTCTACCAGATGAACATGAAGTTCATGAAGGCATTCATTTTTGTCATATTACAGATGCTTCCCAAGGCACAAGCATATGTTTTGTTCTCGAATCCCCTCAGCACACAGCACAGCAAACACAACAGTGGGCGTCTGTATCCTGTGGAATACCATTGAGTTACATAATATAGTGGCATACTTCCTTATAACAGGCCGTTTTATTCATAAAGCCTGATTACACCAACGGCTAATCCTGGATCACATAAACACTGCAGACATTTCATCCTGTTACAGATTTATCTGGCTTAATAGAGATTTTTACATCATAAACAAAAAGTGTGCAAGTGAACAGTAGCGTTTATTAGTTGTTTCCATTGATTTCCATCCAAGTATCAGTGTTGTCTCAGGTGTTTTTCCTGATTTCCCCCTCAATGTCAATGAAATCACTTCTGAAACCCCAAAGGAGAACATGTCTGTTTTCTTTGGTGGAAACTAAGGAAACTTCAGCAGAACTGCTCAATTTTTCCTCTCCATTTCATCTCATTGCTGTCTGGGAGAAAGACAGGTTTTATATTAAAGTGATTTCATGTGTGTGATCTATCTTACACAGTAAAATCCTGAGTGTTAAAGTAACACTGAAGCAGTGTTAAAGTTAATGAGATAATTATGTGATTAATTAAGTGCTGATTGATCATTAGTGATGAACAGCTGCTGTTAACAAGCAGAATCACAGAAGAAAAGAGAAACACAAGAACTACAACTGACTTCAGCCACAGCCTTAGATTAAATCAACTGAAATAACCCCCATACATTAAATCTCCAGCCCCAAGATTAGCACACGACCACCCTAATTAAACAACTCCACAAACAACATCACCAACTTCACACATTACTAACCAGTTTGACTTTTTTTCTGGAGTATCTAAAACAGAAGTTCTTTATTGAGAATTAAGGTTTAGATGTTTTCTTTTCTTTTCAACTTACCGTTTTGGTGAATAGTGGTTGCGCATCAGTAGCCTATCGACCTCGGTAAATTTAAGTTTGTTTTTGGCTGTTACAATTGTGTTTATAAAGCACATATGTGATAGCAAGGAACTTGTGATAAAATCATTTCATGCGTCTGAGTCTGTGATTGCATTTGATCTAAATCTGTAGTGCTTTTATAACTGCTATATTATTGCAGTTCTATGATGGGAGATGACAATGTGAGAGAACTTTATAAACCACTTTTATAAATATAGTTAATGAGGTTTCAATTCTGGCACTCATAGACATAAAGAATCAGCATGTGAATCTCAGAAATGGTGACAAAATATTCTGATAATTTTAATGATTTTTGAACGTCACAAAACAAGGCAGTAAAAAATCACAACAACAAAGCAACACTCCACACCAACACCCCTCAAGCAAATAGTAAGAATAAAAGAAAATCCTAAAACAATGCAGCTGCATAATTTATTAATGTCGCAATGCATGCTGGGAGCCATGGATGAGTTATGTTTGGTGCACCCAGAATGCACTGCAGCATGACTCTGTCTGATGATCGTCACCATTGTTAAGATTAATTTGCTGATTCTTGATGTCTGTTTGTCTAAACAGTGCAGATGTTCTAAACTGGTGTGCAAAGTATTTTTCAACCTCTTCATAATGTTGCTTTAAAATGCAGTTGTGATCAATAACAAACTATATTACACATTACCACTGATGACATCAGTGAATCAGGCCATGCATGACAACTACATCAGTATCAAAAAATGGCTAATATTACATGATCACATTTGCGCTTGGTTTTTCTTGCTATAACAAATGTGTTTCATAACCACAGTTACAGCAACCAGAGAAAAACTAATGTTAAAAAGTCAAGGGTCAAGAGCCCAACTAAAACAAACACTCATCTCCACAATGGTGACTTCACATTTGATTATTTTCAATAAACATTAACATCTAAAACTCTGTTAATTCTTAATAAGAAATTTTTAGACACATGACAAAAAAAGCCAAACTTGTTGTTAATGTGTGAAGTTGGTGATGCTGTTTGTGGAGATGATTAATAATCTTCTGCTAAGATCTTGATGGATTTAATGTCTTTTATTTCAGTTGATTTAATCTCAGGCTGTGGCTGAAGTCAGTTGTAGTTCTTGTGTTTCTCTTTTCTTCAGTGATTCTGTGGTTAACAGCAGGTGTTCATCACTAATGCTCAATCAGCACTTCATTAGTCTCTTAATTATCTCATTAACTTTAACTCTGCTTCAGTGTTACTTTAACTCTCTGTAGAGTGGGGCCAAATACATTCTGAGTAGTGTTCATTTAACACTCAGGATTTTACGGCGTACAGTAAGTGATGCCATCTACAGAGTCTAATCAGAAGTGCTGACGGCTGAAACACAACCTATCTGCACATCATCTAAACCACACGCCCCTTTCAAGACAAAGGCCTAATTTCACAAAAATGGATGCCATTTGTGTTCCTTATGCACACTACCTACACTGCCGTTTAAAGGTTTGGGGTTGGTAGGATTTTTCTTCTTCTTTTTCTAAATAAATAAATATGTTTATTCATCAAGGATGCATTAAACTGATAAAAAAATGACAATAAAGACATTTATAATTTTACAAAAGACTTCTATTTTAAATAAATGCTGTTCTTTTAAACTTTATATTCAATAAAGAATCCTGAAAAAAAATGTATCACAATTTCCACAAAAATATTGGGCAGCACAACTCTTTTCAGCATTGCTAATAATAATAGAAGTTCTGAGCAGCAAATCAGCATATAGAATGATCTGAAGATCATGTGACACTGAAGACTGGAGTAATGATGCTGAAAAATCAACTTGAGTTTGTAAAGTATATTAAAATAGAAAACCAGTATTTTAAATTGCAATAATATTTCGAAAATAGAATTGTTTTTTTTTCTGTATTTTGATCAAATAACTGTAGCCTTTCTGAGCATAAGAGACTTCTTTCAAAAAAAAATTTGATATTTTGAACGGCCACACTCTTAATATAAAGGTTCTTTATTGGCTTTGATGATTCCATGAGGAAGCTTTACTACCAGTGGACCCTTTCCAAAAAGTTTCTTTATAGTGGAAAAGGGTTTGTTAACTTATAAAAATGTTCTTCATGCCATAAAAAATGGTTCTTTTAAGAACAGTCAACTGGCTCCAAAATGGTTCTTCTATAGCATCACTGCAAAACGCCCTTTTGGAACCTTGGAACCTTTAAAAGTGTCGTGATTACCCGTTTAAAATGAAAGAATAGCTGATAGAAACTTTACTGTGTTAAGAGAACAATAACTAAATAAAATCGTTAATAAGAAAAAACGTAATCTTACCTTTTGTAATGTCATCATTGAACAGCTCATAAAAAGTGTTACAGTGTCAACCTTGTTGTGAACCAAATGAAAATGGAAAAGATATTCATAGATATTTATAAGAATATCAGCATTAGATTCTCTTTCTAAGAAGCACCTTATATTTTCACGACTTTGAAAACAAGGCTTGTCATTTTAAACTGTAAAACTGTCCACCTTTATGTTGAGATGCATCTTTGTCTGATTATCAATGAAATGACAAGAAAGATTTGGTAGGAAAACATCTTGTAACTCTCTTCAAACCGCCCACAATGTCCCGGTTCATATCGTCTGTCAGAGAGTTTCCAGTCATAATGTATAATGTCAGCCCGCTTCCTGTCTCCTCCTCCTCAGTGCAGCAGCGGCTCATGGGGGGCCAAGGAGGGGGGAAGTCTCTTAAAACCCTTCCACCGTCCACCACCCTACTTTCCTGTCCCGGATTACTGCCGCCTGTGCTCGCTCCCTCTGCTCCACGTGAAGATGTGTTCTCTGGGCTTCGCCAGGTCTCTGGGTTTTGCCCTCATCCCTCTCGCCACCTGCTGCATCGTGGCAAACATCCTGCTCTTCTTTCCTGACGGAAAGATGAACTTCGTAAAGGATGAACATGTGACCACATATGTCTGGTACTTTATGGGAATCGGAGGAGGTGGTTTGGTGGTGAGTATCAGATTTGTGTTGCTGTAACTGTCTTGTGTCCTGGTTGTGTGCAGACGTGTGGAATAGTGTTGGTGGACTGAGGTTGCTGGACAAACCATCTCTGCACTGTGGACGTCCCTAACATCCCCATGAGGAAAAAACGGAATAAACACAACTGTAAAAACGCTAAATATTTTAAGAGCTAGGGTTAGGTTAAACGGCTAAAATCAGGATTAGTCTAATGAAAAATCACTAACTTGATGCAAAAGTATGTGTAAGAACTCTAAGGTGTAGAAAACATAATAAGCTTAATATAAAAACAAAAGTCAATAGGAAGTGAAAGTGTCCAAGATTCTTGGTTGTGTATTGGTCAGTACAAAAAAGCTTATCTGTGCTGTTGTGAGTGTGAAATGATCAACACTCTCAAAAACGATTTGAAAGTATTTTACAGTTTAGAGAACTGGTGGTGAATTCATACGATCTCTTTGATAACTGTTCGTACGATCTACCCTTGCCTTCTGTAGGGTTAAATTTAGGGTGGGTCTAAATGCGGTCCTGGTCGTTTTCCTTAATTTATTTTTTTTTACAAGTGTGAATTTATTAAATTAAATTGGTAACTCATACAGTTCTCATAAGACTGGTTTGGAATGAGAGTTACAAAGTAAACTTCTGGGGTGTTTCTTGGCTGCTGGTCAAAGTGTGGAGACAATGAACAACTCAAATGAAAAGCTAACGCTAAAATAAATGGATGAAGAGACCTTATTCCTCAAAACATACAACTGAGGAAACAAGAATACCAAAGTGCTTACTCTCATAGTTAGCGATAAAAAAAACTTGTGTAAATTGTAATGAATTAATTGAAAGTACGAGTACTGGGTCAAAACCTTCAGATATCTAATTTGTTACTATATGTTGTTGATGATATCTTCGTACTTTTTTCATCAAAATGCAATGCTGGTCCACCAGTATTTCTTTGTTGCTGACATCTCCAGACTTCTCACAATTAATTCCATCATTCCATTCTAGATTTTTTCTTGTTGAATATTCCGTTTATGTCAGGACTAAAATGCCATAATGGGGTGTGATTACTCATTTAGACGGTTTTACTGTACTAAAAACTCCTTGTCCACATTCAGATGCTGATACCGGCCTGCGTGTTTCTGGGAATGGGGAAGTGTGTGGATTCCTGCGGAACAGACAGCTGTGCGGTGAGTGTTGGGAAGGGAGACATGTTGCACAGATCAGCCAGACTCATCAGTTTGACGTTGTGTGTGTGTGTAGATGTGTGGTTCGGTGTTCGCGGCTCTGCTGGGATTAGCCGGCTCTGCATACTGCTTCCTGATCTCTGCTGTGGCGCTCTTTAAGGGGCCGTATTGCTTCACTCAGATGGGATGGAGGTATCCTTTTGAGAATGATGGTGGAAAGTATGAGATCTTTTTTTTTTTCTTTTGAAAATGCTTTGATGGTGACTTCATAAGAAAAACATCTTGAACTCTTTTCCTCCGTTTGTTCAGGTATCTGTTTGCTCGAGAGAAATGGTCTTTCTGCATTCAGCCGGCACACATTGTTGAGTGGAATGTGACGCTGCTGTCCATCCTGTTGGGTCTCAGCACCCTGGAGTTCCTCCTCTGTTTCCTGCAGCTCGTCAGCGGATTGGTTAATGCAGTGTGCCGGCCATGCTGCTACAAACAGGAGTACAGTCTAAACGGTTGAGGACGCTCGAGTGTTTCCCAGCCTCAGTCAGTCAGAAACAGGGCTGCTCATCTGCAGCAGAGCCACACTTCATGACACACAAACAGCTGTACGTTACTTTGGATTAAAAACACTAAGTCACTAGGTTTCAGCTGAATGCATCGGGACATTTCCACATCACTCCAGCCGAGTTTGTATTAGCAGTGCATGTTTTCTGTATTGAACAAACATTTGTATTGTACACTATCTGCAATATGCATTTTGCTCAAATATAAATGTATTTTTGTATGAGTTCTGTTCGTTTTGTACAGGAAGTTGTTTTGTAAATAGTTGAAATGTTGAGAGTAATAGAAGTACAGATGATGAATGTTGTTTTATATACCTATAAAAGCTGTAATATATTTTAAATAATCCCATTACTGAATAAATAGGTCTCGTTTTAGACTCCTTTTTTTCTGTTTTGTTAAATTTGTGGTTTCTTTCACATTTTGGTGGTTTTCACAATTTGCAGTACTAGGAAAAATTGCACAAATCCACTGGAGAATGGTTGCTGTAAGCCTCCTTATCCAGTCTCAGCAATAATCTCGAGAACATAAATCTGTGTCACACTGTAGAACTTGTCCAAATCCTCATAATTTGAGGACATGCAGATTTCTGGCCCAACATAAGCTAGACAAGTATGTGAGCACAAAGTCTTTAGATACAGAGCTATGAACATGTATTTGTGACTTCTTGTATTTTCATGTAAAAACATATATCAGATATTCAAACCAAGGCATCCTGAGTAAACAATCCCTACAATACATCCATATGAAAAATAATAATAATAATCTGCCCCATTAACTTAATAACTGGTCAAGCCAACTTTAGCAGCAAACATTGCAACCAAATGCTTGGGTTAAGAGGACAGTCTTTCAGATTGCTGAAGGGGCATTTTAGCCCACTCTTCTTTGCAGAACTGCTTTAATTCAGTCCGATTGGAGCTTTTCTAGCATGAACTGGACAGTAAGTCCCGCAAAAGCATCTCAATCAGGTTCAAGTCAGGATTCTGACTAGATATTCAGGGGTGTAATGCATTTACTCATATGCATGGTATCATTACTACATAAATCACTTGCACGTCACAGACTGGTGACATTCTCCTTCAGTATTTTCTGGTAGAAAGCAGAATTCATCAATCCATTCAATCAACTTGTTTACAGGGATGCTAGAGTCTATCCCAGCATATCAGGCCATAGACACAATTTAGTGTCAGTTCCACTTTTGACAAAAAGAACATTCCCTCAAAAGTTTTGAGGATCATCAAAACTTTGGCCATGTTTTGGCCAAATTTAGATAAGCCTTAATATGGCATGAATTTGTTAAAGGGGTCATATGATGCTGCTAAAAAGAACATTATTTTGTGTATTTGGTGTAATGAAATGCGTTTATGCGGTTTAAGGTTAAAAAAACACATTATTTTCCACATACTGTACATTATTGTTTCTCCTCTATGCCCCACCTTTCTGAAACGCGTAGATTTTTTACAAAGCTCATCGGTCTGAAAAGCAAGGTGTGCTATGATTGGCCAGCTATCCAGTGCGTTGTGATTGGCCGAATACCTCAAGCGTGTGACGGAAATGTTATGTCCCTTACCATACTGTGATGCCCTGTCCAGCCGGAGCGATGATTCAAAAACATGAAAACCCATTATAAACGAGCCATTAATAGATTTAATGACTTATACTTCTTTTTACCCGTTGCGTTGCATCGCGTAAACATAAAACCATGTCTGCATTTGTGATCGGAGAAATGACAAACAACAAGTGCTACTCTACACTGCTCAAAACTCGCGTTTGAATCGTCAGTGGCAAATTCTTTAAATATGAAAAACTTACTTACAGTCTGTGAGTCAGAACAGCCGGCATTGTAGTCTACTCTCCCAGAATCAGGAAACAGTCCTCCACAAAATGTGCTGTACACATCTGAATATTTGGGTTGAACTGTTCTGGAACAGTGTTGTAAATACAACTTAACCACTGATTTCCAGTCATGTCCTCTATTTGAATGCCAAACAAAGTAGTTTCGCTTTGCCCACACCTCAACCCAAAGCGTCTTCCACGACATGGGGCGAAGACAACAATACTACAGCAAGAATAAAAGTTACGCCTTCTTTCTTTGTGTGAACATTTGGGCGGCGTTATGCAAATCTTCCCACATAGTGACGTAGACATGTGGGGGCGTGTTAGAACGAGCCGTTTATGGTAGGCGTGGCAGACTCTTAAATTTTATAAAGAATACCTCTTTGGATTTGGATACTTCGGCTTTGCAAATTTACAGATCTTCTTTATGCACCAAGAGCTTGTAACACTCCAAAGAGAAAGGAAAAATTTAAATCGCATCATATGACCCCCTTTAAGATATTCTAAACATTAACATTTAGATTTTCTGTAAAGCTGCTTTGAAAAAAATGTGTACAGTGAAAAGTGCTATACCAATAAAGTTGGCTTGACTTGACTTGTTCTTCTGGATTACCAGTGGTCTTTGCTGTGTCACTCTTCCATGGGATGCCATTACTGGAATGTGTTTGTGATAGTGGAGTTGTGAACACTGACCTCTGTTGATGTAAAAGATTCCTGCAGTTCCTTGGATGTTATCCTTGGCCCATTTTTTACATGTTGATATGCTTTTAGAGGAATTTGGGTCGGTCAGCCAATTGTGGTACAACATTTTATCCATTTAGAGATTTGTTTATATCACTGTGGTTCTTCGGAGTCCCAGAACCTTTAAAATAGCTTTGTAGCCCTTCCCAGACTGCTGCATTTCACACATAATCATTCTTTGGCATAGCATGCAACTGGGTGAGACCGTTTAGCCGACTTCATGTTGCTGAAAATGTTTGGCTTATATGTTGACTTTAAGTTGCAAAGTCAACAAATTGTTTTATTTCACTATTTATTTCTGTCATTCACCCTAATGCCTTTCCAAGCCTTTTCCAAACCTGTTGACTGTCTTCTGTGGAACACAAAAGGTGAAATTTTGAGAAATATAATGGCTTCATAATCGAATATAATGAAAATGTAATAGCACTGGGCCAATCTTTATTCAACAAAATTCTTGACTTTTGCCCTTTCTCTCCTTGGCTGCTTCATGAGGTATGATTTGTCAACAAATATTACCATAGCATATGCAGCTTGCTTCATTATTTTAAAATGATTTGTCCCAGTGCGTTGCAATTGGGATTCAAAGCATTTCAACTGCTGAGTTGTCAAGTCCCATACAAACAACATTCCACTCAACATGAACAATCCCATACCCTATTGATTATACGTAATGCAAACATGTTGGGGTTTTTTGGTCACCAATGTTTTCCACATCTACCACGCACAAACACACTCAAACATTGGGGCGATATTAACACTGATTCAGGTGCAAGCTTTGTCAAATAGATGGTTGATGACTGCAAAGAAAACTGACACAGGGTTTTCTGACAGACAGGAGTTTCCTAGAGTTCATGGCGTCACATACTGCCAGTAAATTCATGGGGTCGTGTATTTACCAGACCGCTCAGCTGTGTGTTTAAAAGTCAACTTGGCCCATTTCCACTTTTTGTGGATTGGCTGACTGCTGTCACCCTTCATCATTTAAAGAGGTGAAGAATCTGCTCCACTTTGATAGTCAACTCCCAGTGATCCAAAATGAAGGGGCTGCGGTGGACACTGCTCGGGGTTTTGTGTTGTGCTGGAATCGCGTCTTCTATCACAAGGGAATATTTTTTCTTGGCATTAAGTGAGAATTCAGTGGGATTATGCTCCTAGTGGTAAAAATCTGATTCAGAACAAAACCATAGAAGAAGATGAGTGAGTACAAACACCTCTGAGTTATGAGTTCAGTATGCAAGAAATTAGCTTATAATAACATTTTATTAAACACTGAATCATTTTAAATACACTCTAGTTGCAATTTATAGCCTTCTTTAGAACTTTAATGACAATTTCACTTGTATATTGCTCCTATTGTTTAGGCAGTCCTACTCAACTGTAGTATCCAACTGTATTAACGAATCACTGTTGACTCCCAATGGAAGTCACTGCACCACTGCTCATTTAAAGCTGAACTGCCGCTTCAAACAGATTATGTTGCTGTACATTGAAAATGATTGATTTTAGCAATGAAGATGAATGAGCTCTGGTTGCTTTATTGCTGCAGATAGTTGTCAGTGTGAATCCAGCTTTAGATTCTGGGTCCTCAACCCTAAATAATAGATTTATTTCTTAGGGACACAATATTTACCTTTCTGAGTCAATGCATGTAAAATGTTGTTTTGGTGTTTGACAGAGAAGCACGGGTGTTTTTGGAGAGGGGAGAGCAGCGGATTGGACGGTTGTATAAAAAGGCAGTGTACCTGCAATATACTGACGCCACCTACAGGCAGGAGATAGAAAACCCCAAGTGGCTGGGCTACCTCGGACCCCTCATTAGTGCAGAAGAAGATGACGTAGTTATTGTGCACCTGAAGAACATGGCCAGACGAGAGTACTCCATTCATGCACATGGCCTCAGTTACAACAAGAGCAATGAAGGTGGTGTTAAATAAGCATGTTAATTCATTTACTTTAACTCATGTGCACAAATTGCTCATCATGAAAACTGTGAATATGGGCTTTCTCTCCAGGAGCACTATATCCCGACTCATCAGAAAAGGTGGAGAAAGCCGATGATTCAGTGGCCCCTGGGAAGTCGTTCACCTATGTTTGGACCCTACCGGCTTCCCATACTCCTGGAAAAGATGACACTAACTGTCTGACCAGAATATACCACTCGCATGTTAAAGCCCCCAGAGACATCGCCTCAGGTCTCATTGGACCTCTCATTATATGTAAAAAAGGTACAAATCTTTCTCTTTATTTCAGGACTCAAATGTCAGGATCTCTCAGTAATGTTGTGGATATATATATGGATATATACGTATTTATATTTTATATATATTTTCCATCTCATGTCATGACAGTGTAAACCAGTAAACACAGTGATTTTCATATTATACACATAAAGAATTTACAGCAGTGACAAATAACTGGAAATCCATCCACATAGAAATGGTCCACCTTAAATATGATTATCTAGACATGTTTAAACATTCGGTCTTAAATAAGCACATATAAGAATAAATAATTTGCATAAATAAGAATTAATGAAAGAATTTATGGATTTAAAAGCATAAACTAGAGTATTTTGCATACAATCTTCTCGTTTATGCTTTTTAACCCATAAAGTTCCTTGCTCCTGAGGGAAAAAACTCAGTGTGAACTCAAAAGTTTTGTCAATATGGATCTGATATTTGTCACTATTAAATCTGAAACATTCTGTTAAGACTTGAAACCCTTCAAAAAAAAAAGTTGTAAAGGGTACAATAAGTTTTATTTATGCATATTACATAATGAGCATTTTGAATCAGCCTTTTCAATCAGGGTTTCAGGAACCTTGCCTTTTTAACAAACAATTGAGTTTATGTTAAACATCTGGCTAGCTGCTACACAATGACAATTTGGAATGCAAACAATGACTCAAAGGATTATGCAATAAAAGTTACTGATACAATTTCATATAAAAATGTTGACTGCCATGAAAGTCATTGTATACTGTAATTCACACACTTCAAGTTCTGATATAGTTCACTAGCACTGAATGATTCTTTTGTTCGTTTGTGCAATTTTTCAGGCTCTCTAGATGTGCATGACAAGACAGCTGACTATCTTTACGCCCTCATGTTTACGGTGTCTGACGAGAACCTCAGCTGGTACCTGGATGAAAATATCAGGACCTACTGCACAGCTCCTGCCAAAGTCAACAAGGATGATGAAGGCTTCCAGGAAAGCAATAAAATGCACTGTGAGTTCAGTGATAATGTCAACAGGCCATCAGGTCAAACCCTGCTCTAGGCACATCTATGAACTACCTAGAATACTAGTATACAGTACTGTAGAGTATGTTCTATATACTGTCTACTATTGTTTTTATATTCTATAAAACTATCCAGAAATCTCACCTTCCTTTCTGAACTTTACTGCAGCTATCAACGGGTATGTCTACGGCAACCTGCCGGACCTCAGTATGTGCATGGGCAATAAGATCCACTGGCACTTGTTTGGGATGGGGAACGAAGTGGACCTCCACTCAGCCTTCTTCCACGGACAGATCCTGATGGACAAGCGGCACCATGTTGACACCGTCAGTCTATTCCCGGCTACTTTTGTTAATGTAGAGATGGTGGCAGATAATCCCGGCCAGTGGCTCCTCAGCTGCCAGGTCAATGACCATCTGGAAGGTACAGAAAGACCAGATCTGAGAATATGGATGCAAAAATTCTGCATTGTTACAATGGCTGTGTTGCATTTAATTACATTTCTCCTCACTTTTAGCTGGCATGCAAGCCGTTTTTGAGATTAAGAAGTGTTTCCCAAATGTGCATAAACCCAGACCGTTTGGAGAAGTGAGACAGTATTACATTGCCGCTGAGGAAATAATTTGGGATTATGGGCCAACAGGGATAAACCAGTACTCAGGGAAGAAACTTGCTGATGACAGGTAAAAATAAGCTATCTGAGAGACATATTGAAGTCAAAGCAAATGTCCTTCTGTCCTTACAATTTGAGCTCGTGTCTCTGAACATCCTCAGTGTATCTGACACTTTCTTTGATAACCGCAATGATCGCATCGGGGGCAAATACAAGAAAGTCCAATATGTGGAATATACTGATAACACATTCTCCAAACGCAAAGAGAGGACTCCTGAGGAGCAGCACCTGGGAATTCTGGGTAATAAATCTACAGTTTCTATGGGTACACAAATGTTGTCAACAGAACATACATTGCATTTCACTTGGAATCTTCCTTTAACTGTAATATTACAATGAACATGTTGCAGTGATTTGCTTGCAGACATTAGTCTTCTTCAGTGCTTTCTCTTCACATCTTTGGGATGTGTTTTAGGTCCAGTCATCAGAGCAGAGGAAGAGGACACAATTAAAGTGACATTTAGAAATAAAGCAAGCAGGCCCTACAGTATCCAACCTCACGGAGTGCAATATAACATAGAAATGGATGGAACTCTCTACCACAACGTCCTGGAAGGTACAGAACAAACCTCTTTGAATAAATGTACAAAAATGTATGACAGACTTAATCTAAATATCATTCTTTTCCATTATTTTTTACGCAGAGTCATACACCGCCAAAAAGCTTCGTGAACTCAAGAAAGAAGCAAGTAAGAAAAAGATCTCAATGATATACAGAAAAATCTGGAAATGAAGGGATAAGCAAGTCTAATATTGAATCAAGGCCAGGAATCATTGCGCAAAAGTGTATTTTACAGTCCTGCCTGGACTCAAACAAATCAGTCCAAATCCATGAGCGACCAAAGTCTCTCTGAATTATCTGGCATGACTTGCTTTACTAACAAATTCACCCCTATTTGCTTCTCTAATACTTGTTTCTGGTCTCATTGTGAACAATTCAGCAGTTCACCTTACTCCAAAGAAGTTTGTCTTCATAATCCATTCATCTATCTATTCCTCCATCCATTTTCTAAACCATTAAGTAGTCGCAGGGATGCTTTCCCAGCATAATATATTCCATTCAAAAAGCCCTTCAAAAGTGAGTACTGGCGGTGTTTCATGCTCTACTATCCCATGGGTGTCAAATCCTGCTCCTGGAGGAGAGTTTAGCTTGAATCAGTAAAAGCCAGTTCATTGTTGATTCAGTGATGTCATCATCCAGCTCAGTTCAGTTCTCATCCAATAGTGTCTGTGCAATTACTTTGTCGGTAATGACACTATTAAGTGTCCTCAACTAAGCAAGCCAAACGGCAACACTTCATCCACTGCAAACTCATATTCAGCTCTGAATCCATCTTGGTAATTCTTGGGTAAAATCAAGTCTGGTCCTTTATATTATTTATAAGGCAAAAAGACAATCACTGAATGTAGAAATGTTGACGTTGTATGTCGTTCATCTCTTTCAGGAGTGGTCGAGCCACTTCCTGCTGCATTAGTCCGTCCTGACTCCACCTACCAGTATGAGTGGGTGGTTCCTAAGGATGGAGGACCAACCGAAAAAGATCCAGACTGCATCACCTACTTGTACTACTCAGCGGTGGATCCCATTCGAGACACCAATTCTGGGCTGGTTGGACCTCTTCTGATCTGCAAGCCCAAAACCCTCAAATCAGGAAAGCAGGTGCGGGAGGTGGATGTAGAGCTTTTTGGTAAAATGTGTGGAAAGGACTACAATATTGGTAGCTGAAAGTGTGTGGAGAACTTTGAGACTCTTTCTTTCTGCTGAGTTCTGTAAGCACAGCTTCCATTTGGGTCTAACTATTCCCAACAATAATGTATAACAATTCATTGTTCATAGCTTTGCCTATATTTTTCCATCCTAGAAAAACATGGATAAAGAGTTTCATCTTCTTGCAACTGTGTTTGATGAGAACCTGAGCTGGCATTTGGATGACAACATCAACAGATCCGCAAAAAAGCCTAAATCTGTAAATAAAGAAGATGAAGACTTTCAAGAGTCCAATAAAATGCACTGTAAGTGCTATAGTCAGACTCCTTGAGAAAACACTTTTTTTGCATTTCTGCAGCATTTTTTGCATTCCGCGTTTTCATCCAAACAAATATTTGTTTTTCATTCACAGCGCTCAATGGATACATGTATGGGAATCTGAAAGGCTTGAGTATGTGTAAAGGTGATAAGGTGTCTTGGCATCTGTCTGGACTAGGATCAGAGGTTGACATCCATGGACTTTACTTTGAGGGCAACAGGTTCCTCTACAAAGACACCAGGAGAGACACCATCAACGTGTTTCCTCATATCTCTCACACTGTCATCATGGAGCCTGATAGCATGGGTACAGTCCCACCCATTCTCTCTTCGATATCACTGTGACAAAGAACACTTATATGCAACATTATAAGTCTTATTTTAATACTATACATGCTCTTAAATGCGTATGATGTTTTTTTTAGTCAACTTAAAACAGTGTTGATGAATTCTTATCTTGGTCAGTCGACACATTCAACCAGTGTTATTCCAAACCTGTATGCATTTCTTCAGTGGAACACCAAAGAAGTTATTTTGAAATGTATCTTGAGATCTTTTTGTCCATACAAAGAAAGTCAGTGGGGTCCAATGTTGTTTCAAACAGTTCAAAATATCTTCTGTTGTGTTCCACAGAGGAAATAAGGTACAGGTTTGGAACCTCACTGAACATTGCTAGATTTATCAGCATCATTTATTCCTTACACAATCACATAAATATGCATTTGAGATTAACATCAAAGTTGTAGACACATCGTGCTGTTCTGATGATGTGACGTGGCGTCTGCAGGACAGTTTGAGGTGGGATGTAAAACCACAGATCATTATCATGGCGGCATGAGAGCCACTACACCGTGGAAAGTGCCAACTTCTGAACCGCATCTGCGACATGCTAACACCAGAAGAAGTAATTACATGCTGCAGTTGAGATGGACTGGTAACTATCCCCACCCGCACATGGGAGGAACAGATGCACCATGGTCTGAAAGACAGGTATTCCAAGTCCTTCACCAGAACTCATGAATCCCCCCCACACACACACCGACGATGCGCAAAACTCCGCATTTTAACAGTCGATAGCAAATACTTAAACTAATAACAAAACATATTCCATTAGCGTGATTCAGAAGTGCCAGATTGTTATAGCAAAGTCAGAATTACCTCCTCTTTTAGGTTCACGAAACGGTCGTCCATAAATTAATTTCTGTTCTGTTGTAAGTGATCTTAAAGGTTCCTAAATGCATCTACTTTCGGAAGGACAAGTAAAGTGCTTTTGCTTTCGCCTAGAAACATAGCGTCTCCCTGACATGGCTGCATCATCACTACTGCTGTTCCTGAAACCACACTTTATTTCTTTGCGTGCACATTTGGGCGACATTATGCAAATATTTCCACATAGTGAGGTAGATATGTGAGGGTGTGTTAGAACGAGCCGTTTTAGGGGGGCGTGGCAGAGTGTGTGTGTGTGTGTTTGTGTGTGTTTTTACAGTGTCAGTACAGAAAATGCAAGTTCTAAATCAATCTATGTATCTAAATCTATTTATTTTGATATATTGAGCCCAGGAAACGAGTTCCTAAAAAAAGAAGGCAAATTCATTGGTTCAAAATATAAGAAGGTGCTGTACAGAGAGTACACTGATGACACCTTTACCAAACCCAAGGAAAGATCTGCTGATATGGAACATTTGGGAATTATGGGTACATATTTATAGAATAAGCTGTACATTGAAGGTTGGCTCATACTTTGGTGTAAATGTTTGTAAGCCTTCAAAATATGCTCATCTCAGGACCCATGATCCATGGTAAAGTGGGAGAAAAAGTGAAGATTGTGTTTAAGAACATGGCTAAGAGACCGTACTCCATTCATGCCCATGGAGTCAAAACTGACAGTCCTCAGGTGGCCCTGACACGTCCAGGTAAGATCTGGCAATTGTATTCTAGACAAATGGAGGTTCATATTGTTTATTACGTCTAAATGTATGTATTGCTTACTCAAGGCGAAACTCAGACCTATACCTGGTACCTCCCACTCTTTCCTCAAGACCTTCTTGCTCGCATAAGCAGATGGAATCTGACGTTCGTTGAGGCTTATATACTCAACCGTCAGGCTTTTATCCACAGGTACTGACACATATCATTATGAACCACAGTCCTTTTTCAGACCAGTTTGGATCTAAGTGTGATGTTTCGTTACCGTGATTGATTCGCCTTCTTTAGCTTGTCTAACAACACGTGTCTGTGAGTCGGAAATTGTTGGCGCATTTTTTTCCTGAATGAATCCTATTCCAGTTTGTAGATCTTCGCTTATCAAGTTAACCACACTCCCCACTCAGGGGCTTAGGGATGGGGGTAAAGCGTGCTACTTTCATGCCTTGTTTTTTCTTTTAATTCATTTATGGGGCAATGTTCTCCTTTGGCCAATCCAATATCTCGTACAAATTCATATGAAGTAGCAAACTTGTGAAAAAAAATGTTTTCTGATGAGTTTGGGTTGTCTCCAACATTTTGAATAATTAATTATTCATTGAAACGCATTCAGTGCAAATGTGATGCTGCCTTAGAAGTTGGTCAGAAGGTAGCACAATTATACATCTCTAGAAGCTAGATTTTGGAATGGAGCCAGAGTCTATGTAAATCTGATTGTCTTCTCGTGCAGGACATGTACAGTGGTTTGATCGGGCCGCTGGTCATCTGCAAGAAGAGCCTGGCGCGAACACTGGGGCTGAAGAAGGAGATCGAGGAGTTTGCTCTGCTCTTCATGGTCTTTGATGAGAATGAATCTTGGTATCTGGATGACAACATCAAAGCTCATGTTAAAAACCCTCCCAAGGCACTGAAGGAGGATGAAGAGTTTATCGAGAGCAATAAGATGCATGGTGAGTTTAATGTCTCTGGGTTGCATAGTTTTGGTCATGGTTTTTGAAGATGAGGACATGCCTCAAATAATTGAAACCTTCTCATAGAATAGTGAGCTAAATGTTAGCATTGTTAAATTTCCTCTTATTTAAACCATTGGCTCAACATTAAAATGTAAGCAATGTTCCTGTTATTATTATTCACCAAAACATTCGTGTAAAATGGCCAAACTTATAAAATGGGCCTGATGTGTTGATGATAAACTAGTGGTTATTCCTTTGTTCATCACAGGAATCAATGGTTTAGTCTACGGCAATCTTAAAGGCCTGAACATGAAGGTTGGAGATAAAGTGTACTGGTATCTGATGGGAATGGGAAATGAGGTGGACATACACACTGCACACTTCCACGGCCACAGCTTTGACTACAAGGTAATTCATCCATCCGTCCATCCAAACACCACAATGAGAATGAGAATGTTTCAGAGTAGCAGTGCGATGGCAATGGGCTTTTCCCGCAGGTCAGCGGCACACATCGAGCAGACGTGTTTGATCTGTTCCCCGGGACGTTCCAGACAGTCACCATGCGTCCTCTGTATTCTGGCAACTGGCTATTGCACTGCCACGTCACCGACCACATCCAGGCCGGAATGGAGACCACATACACCGTACTCGAGAAAGATGGTAAGGTTATGAGATTAAATTGAGTAATTCAAGAAAGAATAACGTTTTACTACCCTGTTATGCAAAAAAAGCTTCCACTTCAGCTCTTTAATACACAAAGGGGAAAACGGGGCATGTTGTCACATGGTTTATTTCATTTGGGCATATTTGACCAGACACACAAACTAAATATAAATGTCTTTATTTTTTTTTTAGGGAGAAAGAGGGGCTTCCTGGGTTTGTTTGGTAGCGGTTGAAATCCCGTGTGCCTGTAACAGGAAGTTTGTGTTAATACTTGCTCATGATTTTTCTAAATAAACACTTGTAGTTCTTTGAATTCTTTTGTTTGCAAAAGAGCGTTCAAACATTCCTGCCTTGCTTAAAAATACTGTTAAAGTTAACATGACATTTAACGTTTTTTTTACTTCTTTAATTTGACATTTGATTAGATCAGAATTAATCTTGATTAGATTAGAAAAATGGCTTCTAAATATACTATATAGAATATCCAAGTAGTTTCAGAAGGTTATGAAGATTTTTTTTTCATTTTTGCACAGTAAGATCAGGAAAGATTACATTAAATAGGGTTGATTTAGTAAGAAAATAGTAAAAGGAAGACATTCATTTTATTACTGTAGCTGTAAAATATAATAACTATACACGGAAAAGAATATTTACAAAATGAGCTGCACACAAGATTCTGTATTTGAATATCATTTAATAAAAAAAATTAAAAAGAAAAAGGACACTTTATAATGTTCATTCTGAGAAATCAGATCAAATGAGATGACAGCTGCATTATGGGTAATGTGCACACAAATATTTGACAAACATTCAAACAAAAACCGTACAAGCCTACACTTCAAAAAAAAAAAGTCAATCAAAGTATTGGGTACAAAACACTTAATTTATAATTTTACATCCCTAATTATATATATAGTATATAATATATATATAGGGATAGTATATATATATAGGGGCAGAGGGGAAGGAAAGAAAAATATATATAGTTTGAATTGCTATCTTTGTTCTTATAATAAGGAGAGTGCTTTCTTTTTGAAGTAAACGTATAATAATAATAATATCCAGACAATATGAATGATTGTAACATGCTTCCTATCAGATCATGTTCACAGCGGTCGCACATGACTAATGAGATGAACAAACTCTTTTTTTTGACTATCAGCATTCAAAGCAGCAGGAAGACTGTAGATCCAGATCTAGTCTTTAAACGGGTTTAGTGTTGATTCTCTGATTGTCTAAAATACATGCTAACAGTCACAAGACTTCACTGGCTGCATTCGAGTAGATGTGGCAGGAAGAAATGAGCCGTTCCATCATCCGGCAGCAAGTCCAGGAACTCCAGCGGGTTCAATTCCTTGGCCGCCACAACCAGAGTTTCTGTGAAAGAAAAGACGATGTTTTCATGAGCAGCAGATTTCATTCCATTGTGTTTGGACAGACAGAAGCATAACACGACTGCTACCTTTGAGTGCTGAGAGGAGGACGGTGTTGTCATTTCCTGCTGTCCTTATCCTGTCACAGACCTCTGGGAAAAGCTTCTGCCACCACAGAGACTGGAGAGAGAGAAGAAACAGAAAACGATTAACATGAAAGAGTGTCAAGTCACCGCTGATTCCAAACCTTTCAAACAATTTCCGTTTATTTTATGACTACTTTGGCCAGTAACATTGAGAACGCAGTGACACACTGATCATGTGTAGTTTGTAGAAGCCTTGTACGCGTCAGGCCTCACCACCAGAGCGGTTAAGTGTGTTACCAGTTTGTCGTTCTGTAGCTCGTGGTTGGCGTAGGAGATGATGGCTTGCGGACACCGGTCTAGCAGTCTGTCGATGGATGTCTCGTGCTGGCCCAGTTTGGTGGCACAGAGGACATGCACACTGAGACCGGTGCGGTCAGAGTCAGACAGCTGCTCCAGCAGAGGCAGGATAAACGAGACCTCCAGCGTTGGGCCGCACAGCAGAGACTGCACAGTGAGGAGAGCAACACACATAATAAATATACGGCACACCTTCTATTGTGTTCCACATCAGAGAGAGTAAATGAGGACTGATTTATCATTTTTTGGGTGAACTGTTCTTTTAAGGAATTATCTCCTGAGCTGAGGCTGAACTGAGCACGTGATGGGCCGAGCCGCTTTAAACTATACGTCTTAACTATATGTGACCCTGGAGCACAAACCAGTCTTGAGTCGCTGGGGTATATTTGTAGCAATAACCACCTCCTTGATGGGGTTCCAACATTATTGATTTTTCTTTTAATCCAAAAATCACTAGGATATTAAGTAAAGATCATGTTCCATGAAGATATTTTGTAAATTTCCTACCGTAAATATAGCAAAACTTAATTTTTGATTAGTAATATGCATTGCTAAGAACTTCATCACACAACTTTAAAGATGATTTTCTCAATATTTAGATTTTTTTTGCACCCTCAGATTCCAGATATTCAAATAGTTGTATCTCAGCCAAATATTGTCCTATCCTAACAAATCACACATCAATGGAAAGTTTATTTATTCAGCTTTCAGATGATGCAAATCTCAATTTCATAAAATGTGACCCTTATGACTGGTTTTGTGGTCCAGGGTCACATATCTTACCATTTATTGTAAAGCCCTTAATATAAAGTATGTCTCATGTTTAGAACAAATTGGATTATGCACTTTCCCACTTTACTTCATCTGATCTGGCTGCACTTCCTAGAGGTCCTTGATATTAATTTCCATCATTTGCATTACTGTCGCTTGCCAGAGAGAGAGAAATATATCAGCGCACACCTGAAGCTTGTGCAGGTCCTCCTGGTGGTCATGGGTGATGTTGAACTGGACAGGCGTCAGGATGCTCACCCACGGGTACAGCATCCCGTAATGAGAGCAGGAGTTTATCTGGACGTGAAGAGCATTTGATAGATTATAAGCTAAATCAGGATGTCATGACTGTCATGTCCCTCATTCCAGTTTAAAATGTTTTCTTAATTAGCTAATGTCTGCTAAGGCGAGAATACCTATTGCTTGTTCATATTGATTTGAATACCTTGTTTAAACTGGATTTGTACTTAAGGTATTTGTAACGGCAGTTTCCTGCACCATTTGTGCAACAGACTTGATCAAATCATGTCTTATTCAGGAGAAACGTACTCAGACTTACAATTTTCACCTGATGGACAATGAGGAAAATAAGCAAAATAAAAGCACTACAATGTAATAAACTACCACTCAGAACTACCTAGTAACGTCCCAGTTACTACTCCAGACCAACTGTGGAAAGAAGTGTGAATGCTTGCAATACTGATGTTGTATCGAGAAGATCAGTCTTCACATGTAAACACTGATAGCCAATGTTTTAACTACTCATTGTATTACTTATTCATTGTGAAACTAGGCACAGCTAAATGTGACATTTATTATAAGAGGTTTATGTGGAGAGTTTTAGGTTCCCTTGTTGTTAGAATATTTTTAATGTTATATAATCTTAATTTGCACTTTAACTTTTAATTATACAGTAATATTAATATTAAATCACTCATTTTATCCCCAGAAAAAAAAAGTATCAGTGTATCAGTAAAAAGTATCAGTGGCCTTCATTCATAGTATTTAGTTACAAGTATTTAAAACACGGACTTCATGTGATTTCCACATCAATTTGGAGATTCAATGTCAAAATATATTTATGATTACAAATGTTTGTACAAATTTAATGTTAGGTGTGATTAAATAATCACAGAGATTAGTTAACCCTAATTAGTTAATTTTAAATAATTAAATAAAATCAACAGCTTTAATAGCAATATGTTGAAAACCACCTATAACACCCTAGAAAGTGCTAAAACATGCTAAACATGAATGTACACCTACACACAATATACAGTGGGGAAAAAAAGTATTTAGTCAGCCACCAATTGTGCAAGTTCTCCCACTTAAAAAGATGAGAGAGGCCTGTAATTTTCATCATAGGTATACTCAACTATGAGAGACAAAATGAGAAAAAAAAAAATCCAGAAAAATCACATTGTAAGATTTTTAAAGAATTTATTTGCAAATATTATGGTGGAAAATAAGTATTTGGTTAATAACAAAATTTCATCTCAATACTTGTTATATACCCTTTGTTGGCAATGACGAGGTCAAACGTTTTCTGTAAGTCTTCACAAGGTTTTCACACACTGTTGCTGGTATTTTGGCCCATTCCTCCATGCAGATCTCCTCTAGAGCAGTAATGTTTTGGGGCTGTCGCTGGGCAACACGGATTTTCAACTCCCTCCAAAGATTTTAAATGGGTTTGAGATCTGGAGACTGCTAGGGCACTCCAGGACCTTGAAATGCTTCTTACGAAGCCACCCCTTCGTTGCCCGGGCGGTGTGTTTGGATCATTGTCATCCTGAAAGACCCAGACACGTTTCATCTTCAATGCCCTTGCTAATGGAAGGAGGTTTTCACTCAAAATCACACGATACATGGCCCCATTCATTCTTTCATTAACACGGATCAGTTCGTCCTGGTTCCTTTGCAGAAAAACAGCCCCAAAGCATGATTTTTCCACCCCCATGCTTCACAGTAGGTATTGTGTTCTTTGGATGCAACTCAGCATTTTTTCTCCTCAAGTTGAGTTTTTACCAAAAGTTCTATTTTGGTTTCATCTGACCATATTACATTCTCCCAATCCTCTTCTGGATCCTCCAAATGCTCTCTAGCCAACTTCAGAAGCCGGCCTGGACATGGACTGGCTTAAGCAGGGGGACACGTCTGGCACTGCAGGTTTGAGTCCCTGGCGGCGCAGTGTGTTACTATGGTAGCCTTTGTTACTTTGGTCCCAGGTCTCTGCAGGTCATTCACTAGTTTCCCCCCGTGTGGTTCTGGGATTTTTTTCTTGTGATCATTTTGACCCCACGGGGTGAGATCTTGCGTGGAGCCCCAGTTCGAGGGAGATTATCAGTGGTCTTGTATGTTTCCATTTTCTAATAATTGCTCCCACAGTTGATTTCTTCACACCAAGCTGCTTACCTATTGCAGATTCATTCTTCCCAGCCTGGTGCAGGTCTACATTTTGTTTCTGGTGTCCTTTGACAGATCTTTGGTCTTGGCCATGGTGGAGTTAGGAGTGTGACTGTTTGAGGTTGTGGACAGGTGCCTTTTATACTGATAACAAGTTCAAACAAATGCCATTAATACAGGTAACCAGTGGAGGACAGGGAGCCTCTTAAAGAAGAAGTTACAGGTCTGATGAGAGCCAGAAATCTTGCTTTTTTGTAGGTGACCAAATTCTTATTTTACCGAGGAATTTACCAATTATTCTTTAAAAATCCTACAATGTGATTTCTGGATTTTTGTTTTTTTTTCCCCTCATTTTGTCTCTCATATTGAGGTATACCTATGATGAAAATACAGGCCTCTCTCATCTTTTTAATGGGAGAACTTGCACAATTGGTGGCTGACTAAATACTTTTTTTGCCCCACTGTACATATATATATATACATATATATATAAATACAGTATATACCTGTATATATCCAATCTTTTGAATGCCATGGATCACCAAATATAAATATGATTCGAAGATATGAGGGTATATATTATCATATATAAAAGACCCAATTTTCTAACTGTGAAAAATTATAATTGTATATAGTAAAATAATATTATATATATTTATATATATATATTTATATTTTTTTTTTTTTTCACATAGTACTTCTGTTTTGCTAGACTACATAGTAGTGCTTTATGTATTTAGATCAATTTTATTCTTTATTTTACTTTTTTTTAATCAAAAGTTTTATTTGTTTTATTTATAAATGTTTTATCGATTAATTTTTACACATTTTCATAGTTTTTCTCTAAACTTTTCCACAGACCCCCCAGCACTCTGGTGGTCATCGGACCCCAGATAGAAAACCCCTGCACACTCTAGTAATCAACGTGTAAACAAGCACTCACAACACCTGCTGTGTTAGGGTGCTTTACTCGCTCACCACGTCCCAGCCCGTTTTGAGAGCTTTGACGCCGGAGTGATCTCTGCGCGTGATACGGTCGATATAGACGGACGTGAGACGAAACAGCAGCTCCTGGATGATGGATTCATGAGAGGACGCTACTAACAGAGCCTCCCAGAAATCCACCAGTAACTGAGGACTGCTCTCAGCCTCCACGCCATCCTTACACAGCTCCTGAGAGAGAGATGAACACACACGGGAATGAGAACGACTCACACACGCACTCACGCACACACACACGCACTCATTCACACACTCACACACAAACACATGCACTCACTCAAACGCGCATGCACTCACACACGCACCGTCTACCGATTCACGAATCATCACACACACATCACGTACCTGCACACTCACATACTACATCCCAGGCCACACTCACACACACACACACACACACACACACACACACACTCACACACACACACACACAGATTCTCTGTGTGCTGCATGCACCTGGAAGAAGAGATCGGCCTCCTCCAGTCTGATCTTGCTGTTCTCGTGCAGCGCCACGACCGCTGCCACCAGCAGCCCCTCCTGTGTGTCGTGCAGGTGCTGGGACAGTATGGTGGGCAGCATGGACTTCCCTCTGCCGTGCAGCAGCAGCTTGGGCTCTTCTATGAAGCCATATACTTGCAGCATCTGGAGACGACGTGTTTTTGAGTTTAGATGCGTTTCTTTGGCTGGATCACACAATACATGTAGTTACGGCATGAATTCCTGATGCAGTACCTCAGCGTGGCGGTCCATCTGCTGCCTGTAGCATCGACCGTGGGCAGGTCACACGTTCGCCTTCCAGTTCGCATGGCGCAGGGAGGTCCCCCCGCCATACACAGGGACGGGGTGATGGACGGGGTGCCGCAGGCCTCCAGCTGTCTCAGATGGGTCACGGCGCGGTCAGGATCAGCATTCAGCATGGACGGACTGCTCACCACATGAGGAAGCTGAGCGGGTTCAGCCACACTGAAGATCTCCAGGACTTTATCAGCCATGTCCTACAGCACAGACACCAGACAGGATGACTGTTTCAACAGATGCTTTATATGCATATTTGCAGGTCATTATTAACCAAACTGGAATAATGCGTATGAATGAATGAAGCAAGAAGTGTATTTTGACTGTAATTTGATCCTAAATTAAAAATAAATAAATATAAGGTGCAGTGCAAGTTCAGCTCAACCAACAGCATCTGTGACATTACGTTGATTAACACAAAAAATAATTCACTCTTCCCTCATGCTCCTTTACATCAGACCATGGCTTTTCAAACTTATTAAAACTCCAAACCCTTGTGAGGGACTCCCTTATTAAAACAAAGGCAGATTTTTTTGTATAATGGCCCATGTATACTATGAGAGAAATATAAAGTGTGAAATTATATATATTAAAAAAAAATACTTACAATTTTACAATGAAGATCATTTTTAAAGACAACTTTTTCCCCCTCAAAATTAAATAACTGTCTTTTATATTGTCATTATATTAAAGCAGATAATTAAAATATTATCTAAAAACTATGCACAAACTGACAGTGTATCTTTTTCTACCCATTGTTAGATGTATAAACATTAAAAACAATGTTTTCTGTTATAAACAAGAGCGCTTAATAAAATAAAATTACTGATTTCCAAATAGTCCCAGCAGAATAAAACAATTATATCAAATTATATAAAAGAATTGTGTTAAATGTTTTCTGTTATAAACAAGAGCGCTTAATAAAATAAAATTACTGATTTCCAAATAGTCCCAGCAGAATAAAACAATTATATCAAATTATATAAAAGAATTGTGTTAAACAAGTAATAACTGAAGTAACTTTAACAGCCCTAAAAATAAATTGTAGTAAAAAAAAAAACTTTATTAGTATACTGTGAATTAGTATATATATTAGGGAGTGGGGAACGGTACACAGATGTCACGGTTCGGTATGTAATTAGTTTTACCGGGGCCGTCCCCCGGTTACGGCTTCCCCCCTGATACGATTTCGGTACAACAGGGGGGGAAAAAAAATCTACTATGCTCGGTTTCTTTTCATTTATTTTGAACAGACAAGTAGTACAAATTACAATTTTTTCCACCTAGATGTGAAAATACTAAATATTATTAATGTTATATATAGTATATATATATATATATATACAGTGAGGCAAAAAAGTATAGTATTTAGTCAAGCCACCAATTGTGCAAGTTCTCCCACTTAAAAGATGAGAGAGGCCTGTAATTTTTCATCATAGGTATACCTCAACTATGAGAGAGAAAATGAGAAAAAAAAAATCCAGAAAAAATCACATTGTAGGATTTTTAAAGAATTAATTGGTAAATTCATCGGTAAAATAAGTATTTGGTCACATACAAACAAGCAAGATTTCTGGCTCTCACAGTCCTGTAACTTCTTCTTTAAGAGGCTCATCTGTCCTCCACTCGTTACCTGTATTAATGGCATCTGTTTGAAATTGTTATCAGTATAAAAGACACCTGTCAACAACCTCAAACAGTCACACTCCAAACACCACAATGGCCAAGACCAAAGAGCTGTCAAAGGACACCAGAAACAAAATTTTAGACCTGCACAAGGCTGGGAAGACTGAATCTGCAATAAGTAAGCAGCTTGGTGTGAAGAAATCAACTGTGGGGCAATTATTAGAAAATGGAAGACATACAAGACCACTGATAATCTCCCTCGATCTGGGGCTCCACGCAGAGATCTCACCCCGTGGGGTCAAAATGAAAACAAGAACTGTGAGCAAAAATCCCAGAAACACACGGGGGGACCTAGTGAACGACCTGCAGAGAGCTGGGACCAAAGTAACAAATGCTACCATCAGTAACACACTGCGCCGCCAGGGACTCAAATCCTGCAGTGCCAGACAGGTCCCCCTGCTTAAGCCAGTACATGTCAAGGCCCATCTGAAGTTTGCTAGAGAGCAATTGGATGATCCAGAAGAGGATTGGGAGAATGTAATATGGTCAGATAAAACCAAAATAGAACTCTTTGGTAAAAACTCAACTTGTCATGTATGGAGGAGAATGGATGCAACTCAGCATCCAAAGAACACCATACCTACTGTGAAGCATGGGCATGGAAACATCATGCTTTGGGGCTGTTATTCTGCAAAGGGACCAGGACGACTGATCCGTGTAAACGAAATAATGAGATGGGGCAATGTATCGTGGATTTTGATTGGAGTGAAAACCCATCCATCAGCAACAAGGACGCATTGACCCGCACCAGATGAAACCTGGCTGGGTCTTTCAGCATGACAATGATCCCAAACACAACGCCCGAGCAACGAAGGAGTGGCTTCATAAGAATCATTTCAAGGTCCTGGAGTGGCCTAGACAGCCTCCAGATCTCAACCCCATAGAAAATCTTTGGAGGGAGTTGAAAATCCGTGTTGCCCAGCGACAGCCCCAAAACATTACTGCTCTAGAGGAGATCTGCATGGAGGAATGGGCCAAAATACCAGCAACAGTGTGTGAAGACTTACAGAAAACGTTTAACCTCTGTCATTGCCAACAAAGGGTATATAACAAAGTATTGAGATGAAATTTTGTTATTGACCAAATACTTATTTTCCACCATAATTTGCAAATAAATTCTTTAAAAACCTACAATGTGATTTTCTGGATTTTTTTTCTCAGTTTGTCTCTCATAGTTGAGGTATACCTATGATGAAAATTACAGGCCTCTCTCATCTTTTTAAGTGGGAGAACTTGCACAATTGGTGGCTGACTAAATACTTTTTTCCCCCACTGTATATAAAATCTGCAGTACATACAAGGAATAAATTCTTGAAATATATTTGATTTAGTTTACAGATAAACAAGGGAAAAAAACAGTGTGACACGTAACGTAGCCTATATATGCTGAGTTTCAGTTCTTTTTTGTGACCGGCTTCATTTGTTCACAGAAAGGAAACTCAAATGGCACAAAGCCACATCAATCAGGGTATCTTCCGTCCAATCAATTTTTGTTTTAATATTGAAATCTGAAAAATGAAAAACGGCACATATTTCGTTTTTCAATTATTCAAACAAAACGAAAAATCAAGAATACGGCTTAATTTTTCGTTTTTACATTCAGTGATAGAAAACGAATAAACAACTTGAATACATGTGGGCAGGAATGAAACGCCCCTCTCCGCTGATTGATCAACCAAACATTTAATAGTCCTAAAAAAACATAATAAGAGTCCTCTGCTTCTATTGATTCTTAACATGTTTATTTCTACTACATTTGATCTCTTCATCAAACAGTCAGATTAATGAATGGCTTGATACTGAAGCAGAGCCTTTTGGCCCTAGGCATGCCTGTTTTATTATAGTTATCCACCCATTAAAATATGTGTGGCAAAGCTGCACGATGCACTGCAGCGCGGGGATAATGTATTTTAGACAAGCGCAGACCACTATTAATTTGTGAACACAGGTAGTTTTAGACAATAAACTGAGTTTATTTAATTAATATTGAGTATTGGCCAACTACCTGATGGCATACAAAATTGTTATTTTCTCTGCCAACTAAACCAAAGTCACAGAACCGTTGTATGACTGACTCGCAGTAGGCGCATAGAGTGGTGTATCATTCCTAAATTAATCAGTTTTTGAAAAACCCATTATTATAGACAACAATTCAATTACCAATTACTATAGACAGCCGCTTGATTTTATTCCTAAATAAATGAATTAAGCATTTTGAACCAATTGATTTAATAAAAGGATCCTTTATTAACACAAAGACTTACAGCCACCTAGTGGCGATATTACTATCATAATTCAAGTATTATTTAATTTTATTAATATTTCTATTAAAAATGTTGTATAAAACATTAATCTAATTTCATTATACATTTGTAAATGCACATACAGCCATCTTATCAACATTAAACTGTAAATACATTTAAAAGCATCTTCAGAACCAGGTTCTATATCATTAAATACTGATTTGGTATGGATACTGAATTTGTAACAGCCTATTGTTATTTTATAATTTATTTAAGTAAGAATTTAACATTAAAATGACATAAAAAAAGGTATTTAAAGGTCAATAAAAATAAATAAACTGAAAATAAGTTGCCCCTTATGGGAAAGTTAATTTCTTACACTGGCTTATTGTTCAAAGTGTTATTTCAGGGTTTGGATATGTTCTTATAACTCAAACGAGTTCACCTTCAAATCATGACGTCAAATTCACATTTCACTAAAGTCAATCACTGAAACAAGCACTGTGACGAACAAATAGTCCCATGCCAGTGAGATAATAACAGATGATTTCCTAAATTTGTATAAAGTGCCCTATGAATAAAACTCAAAATAGAAAACTAATAGATGTGCTGTGAAGGTAAATTACACAAGTCATTTATTTTCATATCTGTAATATTATTTAAGTTCCTCCTTTGTCTAAAATGCAGCGTATTGTCTAAAACAAAAGTTATGACTGTATGTTCACATAAATTGATAGTGGTCAATACATTCTCCCCGTGCTGCAGTGCATCGCGCAGCTTTTCCACACAGATTTTGATAGGTGGATAACAGTAAAATTTAAAAAAATAAAACAGGCATGCCTAGGGCCAAAAGGCTCTGCTTCAGTATGGTTTGTGTCAAGCCATTCATTAATCTGGCTGTTTGATGAAGAGATAAAATGTAGTAGAAATAAACATGTTAAGAATCAATAGAAGCGAAGGACTATTATTAAGTTTTTTTTTAGGACTATTATTATGTTGTAATGTTTGGTTGACCAATTAGCAGAGAGGGGCGTTTCATTCCCGCCCACATGTAGAGATCGAATATTCAAGTTGTTTATTCGTTTTCTATCCCTGAATGTAAAAACGAAAAATTAAGCCGGATTCTTGATTTTTCGCTTTGTTTGAATAATTGAAAAACGAAATATGTGCCCGTTTTTCATTTTTCAGATTTCAATATTAAAACAAAAATTGATTGGACGGAAGATACCCTGATTCACATCCTATCGGTTTTCTTTATTTTACAAAAGCACAATGTTTTGTTTTCATTGTGAGTGTACACAAATTAAAGCAGACAGTGATGCATTATTAATAAGACATTAAGTGTTTAAAGTTGATTCTGCTGGTATAAGGAAACTGTTGAAGTGATCGCGCCGGCGCACACACACACACAAAACACATCAGTTCAGCATTGCTAACTTGACAGCGCAGTTGGTACTTTATCAAAATAAAATACTGTGAACCAAACATCATTCCCCGTTGGAATGCAACTGAAACACAAAGCCTATAATGTACATAATAAGTAATAGTTTAGCATTCAGATGTTACTTCGCAAATATGGAAATATTATGGAATATTTGGATTTGTGCCGAATGAGAGAGGTAGGATACACGAGCACAAAGCTCCATTTCGCAAACAGTTGAGTGCACAAGCCTTTAAAGTATACTCCTTTGTCAGCCTGTGAGAGACGCATTCAAAATCAGCACATTGTCACTGTCTACTGGGCTTTGTTTTCACGTGCGCAACTCATGGCATTCGCTGTTCTTCTGCTGGCGGCCGGTTATCAAACAGCGTTGCATTGCTGCGGGCGCCCCCTTCTGGATTGGGGGTGAATTGCCTGTATTTGTTGTAAGGTCTCATGCACCGAACCGAGATGCCCGTACCGTGACGGTTTAGTATGCAATAAATGTACGTTAACCCATAATTATATATATTATATGTATGCTGTGTATGTTATGTATGCAGTATGTATCATGTCTATATATATCCAGAGACCCGTATCAGACAGTACTAGGTCATTTCTATAATTGCATTTGCATAACCTGCCTACCTGACAAGCAAACTGTAAATAATTATGTAAAATAATCTTTAATTGAATTTCAGTGCACATCTCATTTGACATAAGTGAATAGCATTTTAGCACTGCATTGGCCCCATATTGGATTGACTGCTATATCTAAAGTTTCCATTTGTGAGACACTGGCGTTTCCTTTGGTACCTTGCTAAGCTCCTCCATGGTTTCCTCATAGAGCGAATGCTTCAGGAAGAAGATAAATCCATTGCCATAACCAGTTGAGACGCTGCTCATGGACATATTCCTCTTAATAACATCAGTCACGGTGAGGCCTGACATCTTATAGTATGGGAGAGCCAAGTGACAGTCCTTCTTATCAAACCTGCAAATCAAACATGAGATCAAAGAATGATATCTGCGATTACTGCTCACAGCTCGTCCGATCATGAGACGCCGCTGACCTGCTGAAGCAGTCTCCTAAGTGAGCACAGCTCTCCTGAAAGGCCTGCTGCAGCTGCGCTCTCTCGGCAGACTCACAGTCCTGCAGGAGCAGTGCCGTCCGCAGCAGCAGGTGACCCTCGCTCAGCAGGTGAACGCAGCTCTGAGACGACGGGCTCGACTGCTCGTATCGCTTACTGTACTCCACCTGATGGAAACAAGGAGGAGTGTTTACCCTGAAAACCTGCATGACTGTGGTAAAAAGGTTTCATTTGGTCACATAAGAAAACATACTGTTGTCTGTCACCAGTGCTGGGTGAAATACTAACACATTGTAGTCCATTACTGATTACAAATTACAGCACCAAAACTGTAGTTAGTAACATGATATGGATTACACATATTACGTAATGTAGTCTGACTACTTTCTGATTACTTTTGACCTAACCTGTTTATCACATAGACTAGAATGGGATTATTATGTACCATATTTATATACAATAAATAAAAAACTAAGAGAAAGAGAAAGAAAATGTGTGAAATGCAGTAAACATGACATTAGAGCAGAGGATCCCAAAATGTATATAAGTGGTCGGTTCATTTAGAAAGGAATTTAAAAAAAACAATAAATGTATACTGTGGTGTGTGTGTGTATATATATAATATTATATATATATATATATATATACACACACACACCATATATCGCATTTCAGCCAAAAACAACTGAGATATGATTTTTTTGGCCATATATCCCAGCCCTATCTGTCACTTCTCACGTCAGTCAGACACTCTTTTTCTGTCGATGTGGGCAGTACTTGGCCAGAATAAAATATGGGACCTCTACAATAGTCTGGCTCTACAATCGTTTGTGATAACTGAATAGTTTTTTCTGATAAGACAGCTGAAGATACAGTACTATTTCTCTGTAGAGCTGCAGTGTGGACACAGAAGTGATGACGTAGAGGTTCCAGCCGTGACCGCTGTCAGCCGGCTCTGTGGGTTTGCAGACAGAGGTCTTCCTGGATCTGAAGAGCATAACAGTCATAGATCACAATTGCATTTACTGCTCATGTTTTGCAGAGTTAAGATGCGGCCACATTTACTGTTGTTTGCTGAATTTTCACGGGGCGAAATCCAGTCATTTCTATTGGAATCCACACAATCAGAAAATTTGGGCGAAATATTTCCCAATGCAGATTTTGCAATTGGTTGCAAAGCAACAGAAAGCTGCTTGATTTATAAGTGACTTCTACGTGAACTGTACTTCATACAGCACTACACTAGTGACCATTTCTGCCCACAAAATCTTGACGAATTTCAACAACATTTTGTAAATATGACCGTACCTTTAGTCCACTGCGCTACACGTGTCAACAACAGGCTACTTCATTACAAATACCAATTAAAACAATGTAATTCCAATGAATTACTTGTTAAATTGCAGGGATTAGTTTAGCTGTGGTTGGTTCAATTCAGTTATATGCATTAAAGGTTTCTCAAAATAAGAGGAAGTCCCGAGCTGCATCTAATTTGCAATGACTGGATGGTCACATCTGAACCAAACTGAGATGTTAGATGAGCTATGAACGGCTGCATGCAGGTCTCACTCACAGTGGGTTAGGGGGAATTTCAGGGTTTGTCCAAACTTAGGATCATGCAGCTCGCTAACTTACAGGAAGGACCTGGACAGTAGGCTTTCCAGTGCTGGCGTTGAGGACGGCTCTAGACCTACAGCTACTAAAATGCCTGTCAGGGTTCTGTGTTCCCTCGATTCACTACAATAAGAGTTACAGGCCATTTACACAGCACACATTTGAACAGGACACCACGATACATCTACAAACCAAACAGCATCATTCATTCTACTTCAATTCAACCCATATGAGAAACATTTCCCAAGGTGTTTTAGTCATCAGGATATAAATGTGTTAAACTGCAGTGATTGTGAACACACACACACATACGTGTTTCTGCGGGCTGTTCTCTCCGTGTCCTCTGTTGCCTGTCAGCTCTGCTTGCGCATCACGTAAGATGAACAGCACGAATCTGATTTCCGTCCTGACAGAGAACCTTCAGCCCAATGAAGAGCTGGATCCTCAGAGCACACACTTCCATCGTGATAGGAGGACAGGCCTGACAGGACAACGTTCAGATATTGACATGTTAGTGCTTCCTGGACATGCAGAAATCACAGCCTTGACTAAGGTTGATGATAAGGTTTTTCTGAGTGATTCTAATCTGAGCTCTTTCCAAAGGTGCGGCCACATTAGTTTTAACACAAATTTACCACATTGATCATCAACAGAATGGGCTTTTTTTTTTTTTTTTTTTTTTTAAGTGATTTCTGTGAATAAAGGGGAGCTTATTTTGTTAAATTCAATAGGTGACTGTAAGCCACTATGCTATTTCTTTGTCAAGATATGAATCAAGTCTCTTCTTCAGAGTAAGTTTCTGGGACACTTTCACCCATCTGCCAATTGAAAATCTTGTGTAAAGTAATAATAGCAGAGTAATAGCCACATGATGTATCATTTAAGTTCACAGAACAAACAAAAGTGCAGAACAATTTTAAGGTTTAACCCTATAAAGCCTACTGTATCATATTTGATACACAATACTCTAAATTATCAAAATGATTAAAACTTTGCTGAAAAACCTGTTGTACACAATCATGTCCATGCCTTCTGATTGAGAGTTAGTTTATTAGCAAGTTAAAGGTCTTTTAGTATAATTGTGAAAATATTTTATTTTTTTTACATCATTTGTAGAAATGTGATAATACATTATTTTTTTTTTTTTTTGTTTTTTTGTTTTTTTTTTTTTTTTTTTTTTTTGTTTTTTTTTTTTTTTTTTTTTTTTTTTTTTTGGGCTTTTGAGCCTGATTATCTCTCAATCATCATTGTATGGCATTGCATTATATGATATTGCATTCCCAAAATAAAAAGTAGAGAGCTTTAATCATAAAACTAAGCATTTAAATATCATCTTATTACAACTTATCATTGGGAGATAATAGAGTGACAACTGATATGCATATGCATTTTATGTAAGCAGTCTGCTGTAGTGTTGTAAGCTGTTACAAGTTTAAAGGGATAGTTCACCCAAAAATGAAAATTAGCCATGATTTACTCCACCCTCAGGGCTTCCTAGGTGTATCTGACATTCCTCTTTCAGACAAACACAATCAGAGTTATATTTAAAAATGTCCTGGCTCTTACAAGCTGTATAATGGCAGTGAATGGTGCCCCTGGTTGTGAAGCCCAAAAAAGTGCATCCATCCATCATAAAACTACTCCAGTGACGAACGCGGAAGCACAGAGGAGAAAGCAAAAATGTCAGAGGATTTCGATATAAGGCAAGAGGAGAATGAGTTTTTTGCCCAGCCATATTTGTTTAAATCGAGGTATACCGACCAGGAACTCCACGAGATGGAGGAGGCTCCAGCAGCGACGGCACAAACTACAGATGTAGTTCATTTTAAATATAACTGATTGTGTTCGTCTGAAAGAGGAATGTCAGAGTAAATCATGGGCTAATTTTAATTTTTGGGTGAACTATCCCTTTAAAGGGTCATATGATGCATTTCAAGTTTTCCTTTCTCTTTGGAGTGTTCAAAGCTCTTGGTGCATAAAGAAGATCTGTAAAGTTACAAAGACTAAAGTCTCAAAACCAAAGAGATAGTCTTTATCAAAGTTAAGACTCTGCCACGCCCCCCTAAAACGGCTTGTTCTAACACGCTGCTACATATCTACCTCACTATGTGGAAATATTAGCATAACGCTGCCCAAATGTTCACGCAAAGAAAGAAGGCGTTGTTTCAGTAACCGCAGTTAGTGTTGAAGCAGCCATGTTAGAGAGAAGCTGTGTGTTTCTAGGAGAAAGCAAAAACACTTTATTTGGCCTTCAGAAAGTAGATGCACTTAGGAATCTTTAAGATTACTTACAACAGAACAGCAATGCATTTATGGACGACCGTTTCGTGAACCTAAAAGAGGAGGTAATTCTGACTTTGCTATGACAATCTGGCACTTCTGAATCAGCTACTGTTTTGTTATTAGTTTATGTATTTGCTATTGACTGTTCAAATGCGGAGTTTTGCGTACCGTGTGTGTGTGTGTGTGTGTGTGTGTGTGGTGTGGGTGTGAGAGAGTGAAAGAGAGACAGGGTCACCTCACAGTGGAGTCAGCTGTCTTAACCGTGGTTTGTGTACTGCAAACACATACCAGCTTCATCACTGTCTGTCACGCGACTCTGTTGCCCTTTCGGGCTCTGTCTTTATATTTACTTTGAAAGCTGAAGCGATTATGGTATGTGGCGTTACATTTCCGACGCGTGCTTGTGGTGTTCGGCCAATCACAATGCACTGGGTCAGCTGGTCAATCAGAGCAGACTGCGCTTGTCGGAAGGAGGGACTTTGTAGAAAACGAAGCATTTGAGAGAGGCGAGGCATAGAGGACCTACAATAATGTACAGTATTTGAAAAAAAAAAAAAAGTGTTTTTTGAACATTAAAGCATGTCAACATATTCTGTTACACCAAATAATGATCTTTAAAAAAACATCATATGACCCCTTTAATACTTCCACTGAGGGGTTTTAATAGCAGTACTAAGTTAGACGACTGAGAATCAAGGAATGTCGCAGGTGTGGAAAAAAGAGAAAAATATACAAAAACATGGAAACCCATGATGACTTGCTTTACCTTCATGGTGGTGTCGATGTATGGGTCATCAACCCGAGCCGCTACAGCACTGCATCTGACAGTGAAACACTGGAGAGCATTCCTACAGCAAACACAACCACAATCAATTGATCTTTTTTACTTTTTAATTCAAATTTAATCAAAATGTTATAAACTGCTTCAGTACAAACATTTAAATATAAACAACATTTTTCCAGTCAAAATTAAGTACTCTAGAGAACTATGGAATAATACCGTAATATATTACTTCAAAAATGTTAAAATGTTAAGTCCATTTGATCTAAAAGCCTGCTTATCTCACTATGGAGTGCACCCATAGCCAGCAATTTACAGCACTCCTAATTTCAGGAAGTGGACAGCGAGGGTTTGTCTGTCCTACCTGGTGATGATGTAGAGGAACTGGTCACTGAGCACAGCCTGATGGGTCTTTTCTGGGTACTGGTAGGTGGACACGAGCTCCACTGTGTTCTTCAAGCTGTACATGTAGCCAGTGTTCGGCAAGGAGAAGAAAACAAACATACACGTAGGTTCCCCTCCTTTGGAGATGGAGGCTTCTTCCGGTTTACCTGTTCAGAGAGCGGGAGGAAACCATTCAGTCCAACAGAGAGAGGGGTGTGGGTGAGCGAATGCAGCACATGCAGTGTTCACTTACCAGTAAACATGGGGTGGAGCTGCAGGGAATGCAAGCGTGTCTCCTCAACGCTGCAGCCTTGAAAGAAATCAGGCGCAAACCGCCTAGACAGGGCAAACTAGAGAGGTGACATCTGACAAACAGAACGCAGCTCATCTTCTTAAGCGGTTCACTATACCTGAATAAGACGTAAGCCGCGCTCATGTCCCCTCGGCTCTCTGCCTCCATACCGGTCCACTCCAGAACGAAAGAGACGCCACACTCCTGCGCTTCATTTCCCAACATCTCCTGATGCTTTGGGAACAGAAAGAAGTCATCTTGCGCATGGAGGGGGCTGAATCCATCTTTTGTCATCTCTAAAACAAAAAATATGGAAAATCAGAAAATGAATGCAAGGGTGCATGGCATAAATGTGACCCTGGAGCACAAACCAGTCTTAAGTCGCTGGGGTATATTTGTAGCAATAGCCAACAATACACTGTATGGGTCAACATTATTGATTTATCTTTTATGCCAAAAATCATTAGGATATTAAGATCATGTTCCATGAAGACATTTTGTAAATTTCCTACTGTAAATATATCAAAACTTAATTTTTGATTAGATAATATGCATTGCTAAGAACTTCATTTGAACAACTTTAAAGAGGATTTTCTCAATATTTAGAATTTTTTTTTTCACCCTAGATTCCAGATTTTCAAATAGTTGTACTCAGTCAAATAAATATTGTCAGATTCCTAACAAACCACACATCAATGGAAAGATTATTTATTCAGCTTTCAGATTATGTATAAATCTCAATTTCGAAAAAATTGACCCTTATGACAGGTTTTGTGCTTACAGGGTCACCAGCATAGCACGCACACAGCCCGAGGCTTGAATTGTTTTGTTAGTAATACCTGCGTCTTCATTGACGCTGGTTTCAGTCATGATATCTTCAGGTAGCAGTGCGTGCTCCTCTGCAGCCGGGCTGCTCTTCTGCCGTGGGGTGAGCTTTACCACCAGCACCTCCAGCTCCGTCTGAAGGGCTATGTATCCGCACGACCGAAGGCCATGAGCGGGATCAGACGGAATGAAGAATAAGACCTCTCGAAGTCCAGCACAGAGAGCTGCTCGCTCAGCGTCTGACACTTCAGACTGAAGACCACCAAACTCTTGGCACAGCCCACTAGAAGATCAACTGCCAATGCAAGAGGACTCAGTTACATGCAAACTTTCTCAGTTATGATGTGTGAATTATGAAGTGTGCACTTTGTGTTTGTATCTCAGTTAAATGTGCAGAGTGAGCTATAAGTAAACCACTGGAAGGTTCACCTCCTGATGAATGCAAACACTGAGACTGACATGTTGACTTCTGGCTTGACCAATGGTTTGAGGGACATCCTGTTAAACTCGAGTGTTTAATGTTATGGATATAGAGAGCATCATAGAGACTTATGAGTGGCCACTTTTGACTTCAGCAACTAAGACACCACATAGAACAAACTAGCAACACTCTGGCAACATCATTGTAGAAACTACATAGAAATGGTCTTACATCACTCGTAACACAGTAGCAATGCCCTAACAACCACCTAAAACACCCTAGCAACCACTATCCAGGTGGCTTTTTAGTTCAGTAGCCAGTGGCAGGAGAATGAATAGGTCGTTTCTTGGGTTGTTCCAGTGTCAAGATTGTTCCAGTGCCAAGATTGTTCCAGTGCACTGTAACACCCTGTGAACAACAAGTGCTCTCTGTTCACTTTCTGACCTGCCACGTTTTCTTGAGTCTCTCAAGCCAACAGAAACAGATGGCAAGCACATATTAAATGATGTTTGATAGCTTTTACAGTTACAACTAAATTACCATTCAGAAATGTGTGGTCAGTGAGATTTTTTTTAAAGGAATTAATGCTTTTTTTCAGCAAGGATGCATTAAATTGATCAAAAGTACAAGTAAAGACATTTATAATGTTACAAAAGATTTCCGTTTCAAATAATTGCTGTTCTTTTGAACGTTCTATTCATCAAAGAATCCTGAAAAATCAAATGTATCACGGTTTCCACTAAAATATCGTGCAGCACAACTGTTTCAACATTGATAATAATCAGAAATGTTTCTTGAGCAGCAAATCAGCATATTAGAATGATTTCTGAAGATCATGTGACACTGAAGACTGGAGTAATGATGCTGGAAAATACAGCTGCGCATCACAGAAATACATTACAGTTTAACAGATATTCACATAGAAAACAGTTATTTTATATTGTACAATTTTACTGTATTTTAATCAAATAAATGCAGCCTTGGTGAGCACTTTTTTTTTTAAACATTAAAAATCTTACCGTCTCCAGCAGTAGTGCATGATAAACAAATTACACTGGAATACCAGTTCTGATGTTATTGAAAATGATCAGTGACTTTTAAATCCAGTGTTTAGCAGATGAAGTACCTTGCTCACATGCACATTTTTGTTCAAAATATCAAGATTCACACCACAGGAAACTAAGGACTGGAACAAGACGCAGCACCAAAACACAATATATAGAAATGTAGTTATTTTTGTGTTTCAGTGTCCTCACCGGTAAGACTGCAGCATGCCATACACAGCGGCGGCTCAAACAGAGGGATCTCAATAATCTCCATCTGCTCTTTAGGAGCTCCGCGGAAGGACGAGCCCCGCAGGAGGTGACCCAGCAGACGCACCCCAACACGAGTCTTCTCAGCGGCCTGGTACCTCCAGTTAGTGTAGGCCCTGAGGTAAGTGGCCTTGTTCTTCTCCTCAATGGTCACTAGGTAGTCCCCTACAAACAAACACAGACAAAACTAAAACAAATACATGACCGCACACAAGAATCACCATTATTTGGAAATATACCATGGTAATAACACAGTAATGAGAGTACTTTCATAACTACTTCATGACATTTTCAATCATTGTTTTTCACGATCCTACATAATCTGCTTTAAAGAAATACACTTGTTTTGATGTGTTGACTAGCATGTTAAAGCACATGTGAAGTACTTGATTATAATTTATAACCGTAGTGTGTTGCTTGATATTACATTTATAGTTAACATTCTTTTTAAATATACTTAATTTTAACTTCATAATACATCAAAACACGACATACAAGTTTCAATAGAAATTACATTAAAGTATATTTCAGATTACCATAAATGCTTGTCAGTGCAGTATAATGTAACCATATTTCAAAAGCAAAAGTAATTATTAAACTACATATAATGATTCCAAACGCACTTTAAACTTTAACCGCATTTAATACAGAATTATATATAAGGCAAATAGCATGCAATGAAGTGTCCGAAAACATTGCATTCAGTTAACAGCATATTATTTCCGTTATAAGCAGACTTTTTTTTAGAAGTATGCTAAACTCTACTTTGTGTACACAGGGGACCCTGGTGCTGTTAAGCCAGTGACTAGATACCCCACAAGCACTGACCCACGGCGCTGTGGCGGAGGCTGAGCACGGAGCCCATGCTGCTGAAGCGGCAGATGAGCGGACATCCCTCCCGCTGCAGCGCATACGCCTCGATCTTACAGCCGCCGGCGCTCACCACGAACAGCGCCCCGCCGCCGCAGCACACCAGCCCGGGCTCCTGCTCCGCCGACACGATGTGCTGAGACGCGAACGGGTGGCAGTTATAGACGTGCACCATTTCTGCGGCGGGGGCCGGAGTCTACATGTCCGAGAAGAATCACGGAAGAGCTGCGGACACAAAGAACACGTGACAGAATAACAATCCACGTGACACGGGAATTTAAAGGAGGCGTGGCTTCGCGGCCCGGCAGCGGTCTCTAATTGGTCAGGTGCGATCGGTCTACATATCAATGCTGCTATTTTAACCATTCACTGTGTATTTTGTAATTCAATTGCTGTTCGAGTTTCTCGTTGTCATGATTCAGGTAATAATAAATTGTTCAGACCCCTGCTGGAGCATCACAGAGTCACGAGAGGGCTGTTACTTTTCTCAGCGCTGCTCAAGCTGAACCAATCACAGTCGTTTGAGTTTATTTAGCCAAAAAACATTTTATAAAGATTGATGCGGCGGATTTTAATGTGTATGCCAGGAACTAAATATTACTGTTAAAAGTGTTAAACGATTATATGTGATCACGTTCAAATGTTTTACATAAGACAAAAGTCGCCTGGAGATTTGAATGCGGCCCAATGGAGGGCTGGTCTTCCTGAGCCACCGGTAAGAGTTCATCAAGCGCTGCACAACGCTGAGTGCTCCACAGTCTGATCAGCATCACATGCCTCAGTCTTGTGACGATCAGCACAAACACATTAACACCGTCAAACAAGTGCACGCTTATGAATGGAAAGTAAAAATAGCTAATACACACTTGTGTGAATGTTAAAATAAATAAACTGATTGTACAAAAATAAATAAATAATAATACTAAATACATTAAACCACTTACTGTGCGCCCCTATTTTTGAGCATTTTCTGAAAAACGACATACCCAAATAAAAATATCTGTAGCTCTTGAACCCTATGGTCTATATTTATAAATCTGGTATTGTTTGAAACTAGACACTTGAACCTTTGTTACTCTGGAGTCATAATAACTCAAAATTAGTATAGCAACAGAGTAAAACAAAGTAAAATGTACATGAAAGTGACTCACGATATCTTTGAATGAAATTCACTAAGGGAAAAATGGATGAGGCTTTAATGCTATTGGCCTGAAAACACCATAAAGATAAAGCTGAATGTCTGACCATATTTTGATTCAAATTGGAAGATTATACTCCCAAAAATTTAGTTTCTGTAAGCTTTTATTTAAAAAAAGTCTAGGCTGTTTTTAAAAAAAAAAAAAAAAAAAAAAGCCATTGGAGACTCCAAATGACATACTGTAACAAATGACCACATGAGGCAAAACTACATAGGCATACATGTATATCAATTCAGAACTGCTCTGCCCACCATAACACACAAGAAAAAAACTATTTCTGAACAGCATTTGTAGTTTTGACTCATTTGGTTACCACCAGGTGTCCATTTAGAATCTCCAAATGGCTTTTTTTGAAAAAACGCCTAGACCTAGATTAGGAAAAGTCATTTAGATCTTTTATTTCAAGAAAAGACTAGGAATCCTTTCAAAAAGGCTATTTAGAGACTCCATATGGCACTGCATACTACATAGGCTATATGTATATCAATTCAGAACTCATCTACCCATGAAACCACACACAAACACAAAACTATTTCAGAACAACATTTGAACATTGTAACTAAACAGTATTTATTTTGAACAATCCTAATAATGAAAACAGTGAACCAAAACAGATTTGATCAGTGATCATTTTAGAACTAATGAACCACCAAAATATTTTGTTTACTGGTCTTGTTCTTTTTTTTCTTGCTATTATTATGAATATTTCAGGTACTGAACAAACTAAAGCAACTATGTACAGTGTAGGACAGCAAGGCAGCACTAAAAAACAAAGTTTTGTTTCTCTGACCAAACTGGGTACAAGTCAATGGAAACACAGGAAAGAGAGAGAGAGCGTGTAAACACAACAAATCAAACTTGCAACACTGTGTTTACATGTTGTATACACACCACCACACAAACACATAAACATAACCACACACACACATATACTCGCACAAACAAACAAACACAAAACAAAAAACACAAAAACACAAAACACCCAAACACACAAAACACACAACAAACACACACACACACACACACACCACACACAACACACACACAACACCACAACACAACACAACACAACACCACACAAATAATGTAGCCCTCTCATATTTCCCTCTCGTTTGTATTTTATAATCTAAAAGGTAACATGACACAAAATCTGCAAACACATGACAAACACAAACATTCAAGAGAACGGCGTTGAAACTTGCTATACGTGCTATATGCTGCCTGTCATGCATCTCTCCGGGTCTTTCTGCTGCTGTTCACCACTGCTTCACATCACGCCCTCCAAAACACTTTCAGACAGCACACAAACTCTTCTAAAGTCGATGTCCCACGATGGAGAGATTCAGATGCACGCTTCGGAGAAAGTCCGCTCGCGGATAAACACTCCGTGTAGCGCGCGACGCCATTCTGTGACCGCAGCGTGCGCACAGACGAGAGCGCACTCAGCTCAAGAACACACACTCACTTTGCGCATGGGTATTCTTCAAGCCTTCTTACGTCAAATGTGCAAACTGTCAATCACTGTAAACGTGCTTGTGATTGGCTAACACTTCCATCCATCAAAACTTTGCTGGCTAGGCATTGGCTGGCTTCAAACAGCCCAAAATTGCGGAGCGCAGATCGGCACCTCGCTAAACCTGTCAGCGACTCCGTCTCTGTTCTGGGTTATAACATCGCCTGTGATTGAAGGAGAGAGACTGGGCGGGCTCATTTTGCTCGGAAGAGACTATTCTATATGAAACAAATGCCATTTCAAAGCTGGAATCGATATTTCTTTGAAAATGGACGCTATCTACAACTATAACTCGAATCGCTCATGTAAACAAAGGAGGATCTTTCGTTTCCCCCCCTATTTTTGTTGTTGTTTTGGATTAAAAAGTGGGATGCATTTTGAAGAGTGGACTCTTATCTTGAAATGTTGTGCTGGTGTTTCTTGGAATAGTCCGAGCTGACCAGAGCTATAGGCGATGAAACGTAAGTACTGCGTTCACTTTGTACATGTTTTAATGGCCGGTGTTCCGGCGAATTCAGTTTCCCTGTTTCCCCCTCACAGCGCCTGCGCAACTTCGCAGTGTTGCCAAGTCCGCGGTTTTCCAGCGGTAGTTTGTAGTAGCAATCGGGCGTTTTTTTTTTTAAATATCCTGGCAACCCTGAAACTCCAGTACTAAAATCATGACTTCATGATCTCGCCCCGGCTAAGCAAGTCAGCTTAAAGTGGTTTTGCTGTCTTTCTGCAAGCAAAATTTCACCATGTTATTTAGATCATTTGTAATTAAATAGGTATTTATGTACATGACGTCCTGTTCAATCGCAACATAGATCGCAAGTCAGATTTCCTGCTAATTCTAACTTTTTCCTGTTTTATGAAGTGTAACACCATACATTACAATTAGACAGTTCAATTCCTTCGTTAGGGGCATTCTTTTGTTCAGACGCCCATTTCCATTTTATTGTTATTGTTGTTGTTAGTGTGTGTGTGTTTCTGTTAAACAACTTAAGCCTTGTCGAAATAATAACAAATAAACTATATTGCACAATGACTAGTCTCTCTTTTATTATTTTAGGTAACTCAGAGTGATGCTCCTGATGTTTTTTTTAAATGTCATAATTACGTCTAACCACCTTTAATTGCAGCATAGTGCCTTAAAGCTCAAAACGAACACACACGGGGGCCAATCTTACCAACGATACATTTTTTTTTTTTTACAAAACTTCACAATTTCAAGACGTTCTGGTCTTTTTAATGTTAACCCTGAGTGCACAAGTTTAAACAATGGGAAAAAACAATCAAAAATAAATTAATCACTTTTTTAAAATACAATAGTACAATACAGTACAACAGAAAAGCAATTTTTAAACCATACAAACTAAAATATACAATCTTAGAAACACAAAAAACTCAATAGAAGTGCAATTTTGAAAAGCAAGCAAAAACTATTTACAAAATTTTCATAATATTCTGATTCAGATAATACACGCTGGGCAATAATATTCTTTATTGACTGGTGGGTTGCCAACACATGACTGGTGGTACCACCTGTCACATCCATCACAGGTAATCTGAAAGATCATACAATATGTTAAATAACCATAATTGTCTCAAAATTAGATTAAAATAATCTGTAACAACTGCCAATTTAGCAAGGACCAAACAAGATAATATAGGTTTAATTTAAAAAATAAAATAAAAAGAGCCCAAACCAAGCAGGTGTTACGTCTGAATCACTTAGTCGTTGCGTAGTCCACAAAAATGACAGAGATCGTTTAAATCTTCTATAAAAGAGTATATAAGCAACATTTATTGTCACATTTATTAATTAAGTCACAGTAATATAAAAAAACAAATCCTCTTAAACAAGCTTTTATTAAATGAATTTAAAAATAATAATAATTGTAATTTTTTTTTAAATCCTTTAATTCATGTTACCAACTTAAATGACAAATTAATATCTAGACAAAAAAAAAAAAAAATGCTGCATCCAGGTAAATCCCCTGTGTATTCCATGTAAAAACACTGTTCTGCAGATTGTGTATGTAGTGGTTAGCACATAATTATATGACTTGAAATGAATAACCAGTATTACACTGTAGTGTGTTCTAAATCCTGTATATAACCTGTTGCCCCGTCTTTTTCTTGTGACATTCCTGCTCATCTTAATTTCTTAAGGTTCTACAGAGACTGTCCTGCGATTTAAAAACATCCTACCTATATTTATATCTAATGTTCTTGTGTCTGCTATCTTTAATAATTGCACTGTCATTGGGCGGACCTGACTTACATTTCAGCTGGTCATATAGTCTCTTATAACCTGTATGCGACAAAATACAAAATCTTGAATCTATAAAATCATTCAGAAGGAATATACTGGGAGGGAACCATTTTTCAGGCCATCATGGAAAAACTAGAGAGACCCCTGTAGATTTTCAGTGGTGAAAGTGTTCTGCAGATGAAAGCGGTGAGACAATTATGACATTTAGAAACACATCAGTGTTTAAGTACTGAAAGTTTCAGGTGAGTGCCAGGTATTAAAACAAGAAAGAGACCATAATTGCTACGAAAATACCGAGCTGGAAAACCGCGATTGGCAAAAATTGCGAAGTTGCGCAGGCGCTGTGAGGGGGAAACAGGGAAACTGAATTCGCCGGAACACCTGTCCTTCAGCATTTATGTTAACCCTTTCCTCTCTGGTGTATTGATTTGAAAAACAAGCTCAGAACATGGATCTTGAGTGTTTTAGCTTCCAAATGATATATAGTTTATGATAGTTGATTGAATATTGTTTTAAAACAAAGGTAATAAATAGCACAGACACGCCTAGACACGCCCTTCGGTGCGGGTTAACAGGTTAAATTGTTCTCTACAACCAGTCTAGTGAAGTTTTTCCTCAACACTTCAGACTTTGGCTTGCTCATTGGCAGTGCAGTTTGTAATGCTGCATGGGCACTCTGTATATTTTGAAAAGCACTTTATAAATAAATGTAATAGAATTTGTTTTACAAACTGAGGGCCAGAACCTTTTTTTGATTGTTTGTGGTAATCTGCTGATGGTGACACGGTGCAGTGGAAGGAGGGTAGCGGAGGTGAGGATCTAATAGCAGGATCTAGTGATGGGCGCTTTCGAAACACTGCTTTGTGAAGCTTTGAAACCTTTGTGAATCATTTGTTTTGAACCAGTGATTCAGTGTGTATGAAACTGCCAAAGTCACATGACTTCAATAGATAAGGCTTAGTTGTGTCATAACTGATTTGAAACATTTTAAAGTTTCAATGGTTCGCTTATGGCGAGCTCAGTGAACCGATGAAGCAGTGTCTATATGGTTTTTAGCTGATCTCGAATCAGTTTTATAAATCTGTAGACATTTTAATGACACATTTGTATAATAAAAATGATGAGTTGTAGTTAATAGTCTCTTAATGGCCTGAAAAACCAAGCTTTGCATAAAATGAACAAAAGCATAAAGGTTGTTTTATGCATATTTCCGTTATTTGCACTGTTCTGACCAGCAGGCATCACCAGCATGTGGAGTTTTAAGTGCTTCGTTTTTTGTGAAGCAATTGGTTCAGTTTATTCAAAGTTTCGAAACGCTTTGTTTCTCTCATCTCTAATTTTAGCATTTATTCAAAAACAGAAGTTAATAGCACACATCAAGATAATAATAGACTGAACGGAAACACAAAACTATAAATACACAGAGTAAAGAAGAACTGGTATTTAGCTTTAACTAGCATTTTATAGTTCTTAATTGTTAGTTCTTACATTTTTGTGTTTTAGATTCTCATGTTGGTTATTGTAGATCCACAAGGCAAAGACGATGCTTAAAATTGTTTGCGTTTTAAAAGGTAATTGCAAAAAATAATTCTGTTCAATTTAAAAGTGCACCAAGTAATTTTACTGATCAATACAGCAGAAAAATTACTTAGTGCACCTTGACAAATCAGTGTCACTCATGTAGTAAATGAATTAATTAATCAAATGAATGCAACTACAGTAGCAGTACTACTGTCACGTCCTAACTGTATATATGAATTCTATAGTTGTATCTATATGTATTTTGTGTCAATTGCCTGTTTTCATTTCCTGTCTTCCTATGATTGAGTTTGTTATCCTGGTGAAATGTTCATAAAGAAGGTGAATGCAATAGATACCATTTTTCCTTTGTAAAAACATAAAGCATGTGGGAGATCCATCAGTAATTTTGTTAATGATGCAAACTGCTTTGGTCAACGTATGCTAATGTAATGAAAGTATTCTGGATAAGAAACATGCTAATGGCAGGTGTAAAGAGGGCTGCTGTGTGTCAAATCTTCAGTTCTGTAGTTTTGGCCTGTATTGCATCACTGTTTACCATCAAGCAAACAGGAGCATATAGAGCAGTAGCAGATAAAGACTGTGTTTGCTGATAGCTGCAGGTGAAAGTTCAGTCTTTTGTGTAACAGTTGAACTGTATTTTTCATCTGTGATGTCTTTGATGGCTCTCTAGTAAAAGGGTTTCGCAGGAGAAATCAGAGCATAGCGGATTGGCGAAGGCGTACTTGTGCTCTTGGTGTTGTTGGTGTGTAGGGTGTTGATAGGGGCAAGCACGGCGTCAGCTCACTCCTCCCTCATGCCAGCTGAATGCCAAGACGCCGCTGTGGTGAAGGCAGCGGAGGAGACCTTAGAGCAGATCAACGCAGACGGAAGGCAAAGGAAGCGGTAGTCCTTCTCACTCAACCGACTTTATGATGTCAAACAGGACATAAAGGTGAGTGTTCATGCTAGTATGGATGCATTTGAATAGGTTCTTGCATGAAAATGTCAAATGGGTCAGTGGTGAACAAGGATTTCCAAAATGACAAGGAAAAAAGCTTGTATGAAATCTTGGAAAAAGGTGAAGGTTAATGGGATCATTCACCCAAAAATGACAATTCTGCCATAATTTACCTCTCCTCTAGTTGTTCAGAGCCTGTATGAGTTTCTTTCTTCTGTGAACACAAGAAGATATTTTGTAACCAAACCGTTGATGGACTTCCCATAGTATGGGAAGAAAACATACTGACACACGAGCTTGGTTGCCCACCTTCTTCAAACCAAGACTATTTTGTGTTTCATAGAAGAATAGAAGAAAGAAACTCATACAGCTCTGGAACAACATGAGGGTGAGTAAATGATGGCAGAATTTTTATTTTTGGGTGAACTATCAACACTTTAGAGGAGATGAGACGTTAAACGTAATGGTCACCTAAATTACAAAAAGTAATTAACATCTACCTCTTATGTCCCAGTATTAAATTTTCATCATGTGTTAATTTCATTGTTTGAGATTTTGAAATGTTTACTAAAGTTGTTTGATTCTATTCCGAACACCAAACAGTGTTTACGTGAAAATATGTTTCCGAATCGTTGTCTCGATTATTGCTTTTTTTTTTTTTTTATATTTGTTGCAGAACGTCTGTACAATTGAGTTGGTATACTGTTTTTGTTTCCTATAAAAGCGGAAAGACTGGTGGCCCTATGCGGCAGGCGTTCATACATGATAGGTATAGGTAAAAAATAAAACACTGTCACTAGAGAACAACTGTAAAAAAAAAGGAATGACGATTGATGCCTGTGGTGGAGGGAAGCTGCGCAGCATTAAACTGGGCTGTGTGTACAGAAACCGATTTCCAACACGAAGCAACATCCCAGTGAACACCAGCAGGCTAAATAAAAAGATTCCATCAGAGAGTACAATACATTTCAAGTTGACTCGCAGCTGGAAACCAGAGTAGTGGGTAATTTATTAAACACAAATAAAACCGCACTGGAAGGCGGAGAAACTGCAGGAAAAAACTACATGATATTATTATATGAAAAATTTACAAATATATAAAACAAAAAAAATTCCAATTAAATTTTTTTTAATTTTCAAAAAGAGTTCAAAAGATATGGAATAAATGGAAGATACACAAAAACGGAATACATAAGTGTACATATCTTAATATTTTTAACAAATTTTTTTTAAGTTTGGAAAAGTATAATTACAAACCTTTTGAAGTTTCAGTTTTTTCGCCATAAAAAAAGATAAACTATAGATGATTTTTTTTTATTTTTTATTTTTTTACAAATATATCGTTTTATGGAACCAAAATCTGACATGCATTCTAAATTAATATTTCCATTGTCAAAAAAAATATCTATTTTTCAAATAATTTTTTTAATGTGAAAAGGTGTACATTTTTATTTTCCAACAAATATGTATTTTATTTGGAACTGAACTAAAAAAAAAACCTAAAAAAACATGCAATCTGAATTTACATTGCCATGTCAAAAATCAAATGATCAGATATTGTTAAAATATAAAATGTGATCCTTTTTTTTATTTTCCACCATAAAGATACATTATGAAGCTTGGATCTTTGAAATGTTATTTAATGCTAGTTTAATTAATGTCATGTTTGCTTCTAACAAAGGCGGAAGGTGTGAGACATTTACAGCTGACGATAGATGTACTGGAAACAGAGTGTCATGTGATCAGCCGGAGAAAATGGAAATCCTGTGCTGTTAAGGGGATTGGTAATCTGCCGGTATGTGATTGACTCTGTAGACCAGTTCATTAGAACTTCACTGGCCAGTTAACAGACTTTTCACATTCAAATACTTGTATGTATATGTTTATATTCTGTTTGACTAAAGAGTTCACTGTTATCTAAACTCTATTAGGTGTTTGGGACGTGTGATGCATCGGTTTCCCTTCAGAGCTCCATCAAAGTTCAGAATTACAACTGCACCATCCAACAAGGTGTGCTGTGACTGCATTAACGACTCTGACTTTAATGGATTGTTCTGTCCATTACCATTAAAAATAGTTACATCTGAGATTTTGAAGTCTATGTGGCGAGGCATTCTGGAGAGTTGCAGAAATGTGCTGCTCATGTTTTGTCAAAGGGTTTAAATCACTTCTTCCATACTAAAATATGTAATTTTCTTTGTAAAGTTACCTAAAATGTCCTTGTAGCAGTAAAGACATTTCTGTCATCACAACTCTCGGAGGGATTGGCATGGTAATGTATATGACAATGTTAATGTATTTGGTCTTGGCGGAATAGATCTGCTACACTGCTGCTGCTGCGGCAGAACAAGTACCGAGACTTGCTACTGCCAATACATCCAAAACATGCTGCTGTGAGCATGTAAGATATACTGCTGCTGCACATATAACATACATGAATCACCTCGTAGCAGATCTATACAGGTGGAGCTGGGGAAGGTGAAGGGTTTCTGAAGCAAGCTGCAAACTGCTACAGCAAGCATTAGTCATATATTTGAATGTTGAGCAGCGAGCTCATTGGCTACCAATACAGGAGAGAACCAATCAGCTGTGCCATATGATAATGATGTCATTAGGTCAGATTGAATTAGACCTATCAGACTGCGCCATCTAGAGTTTCATGCTAGAACTCTGTATATATACCACATATATTTTGCAGGCATTTATTTGAAAGTTAATATATGCAAGAAACCTTTGGTTAGATGTCTAGAAGCACAGGAGTCCCCAGATTAATCTAGAAAATGAAAACATCTCACAGTAAAAGACACAAAGAGCTGTATGAGAGAGAATTTTTAACAGAGGAAAGCATGTTATACATGTTATTCAACTTATTAGTCCACAGTGACAATATTTGTAGATTTGTGGCTTTATATAATGCTTTGTCCATAGGTATAATGCTTTTTAAAAATGTGTACTTTGTAAAATGTTGACTTGGCCTCACTGTTTTACAGTGGCAGCTCGAGCTATAGTAAACACTTGCCCCGACTGTCCAACTGCAGAACACTTAGATGATCCAGTTATATCTGAGACCACAAAGCTGGCCCTGCAGAAATTTAACAAAGAGAATGCTTTCCCACATTTCTTTGCTCTTCTGAATATAACAGCAGCCAGCATGCAGGTATGTCAATGCCAATAAATCAACTGATCAATTAATTCTGTCCTGCATACATGACAGGAGATGTGTTGTGTGTTGCAGTGGGTTGTGGGTCCATCTTACTTTGTGGAGTTCACCATTCAAGATACTGACTGCAAGAAAAGCACTGCTGATATTGAGCTCACGCAATGCAAGCTGAAGGACTCGGAGTCAGCTGTAAGAACTCATGCAGATCCATATAAAATGAAGAACACTCTTTAAACTTGCTTAATGTAATGACTTTGCCATTAAAATGTCTGTAAGTGCAGTAACCTTTCTTTCTATTGTCTAAAGCACAAGGGGTTTTGCACTGGTTCACACATCAATGTTGATGACGGGCTGGAGATGAAAGTTCCAGTTGAGGTCAAATGTGAAATATTTCAACCAATGGTGAGTGGTTTGTATTGCTGAGGAGTGACAAGTAGCAATATTACTAACTTAGAGCAGATAAACGCAGACAGGCAGGAAGGGTATGTCCTCTCACTGAACCGACTTTGTGATGTCAAACAGGACATAAAGGTGAGTGTTCTTTAAAAAAAAAAAAAACAGTGACGTGAGATGTTGCTAAGTATGATGACCCATACTTGGAATTTGTGCTTTGCATCTCACCCATCCAAGTGCACACACACGGCAGTGAGCAGTGAACACACACCCGGCATAGGGCAGGCGGTTTTTTTTTTTTTGCTGCGGCGCCCGGGGAGCAGTGGGGGTTCGGTTCTTGCTCAAGGGTCTCACCTGAGTCGTGGTATTGAAGGTGGAAGAGAGCGCTGGTTATTCACGCCCCACACCGACAATCCGTGCTGGTCCTGAGACTCAAACCGTTCTTGCATGAAAATGTCAAATGGGTCAGTGGTGAAAAAGGATGTCCAAAATGACAAGGAAAACATCTTGTTTGAAATCTTGGAAAAGGGTGAAGGTTAAAGGGATAATTCACCCAAAAATGAAAATTCTGCCATCTACTCTCCCTCAAGTTATTTCAAATCTGTATGAGTTTCTTTCTTCTGTTGAACACAAAAGAAGATATTCACGACAGGACAGGCTGGAGATGAACGTACTGCTCCGTTGCCGGACCGTGCTGCTTGATATTTTTGTGGAAACCAAAATATATATATTTTTTTGATGAATAAAACGTTCACAAGAACGGCATTTATTTGAAATAAAAAACTTTTTCAAATATAAAAAAAAAACATATTTTGAACAGTAGTGTATCTGCTAAAAGTCAGCTTTTAGAAGTACGCTAGTGGATGAGCTCAAAGCTAACTAAAGAGTGTTGTTAGGTTCTGATAGATTATAGTGTAACTAACTTGACAAACTAAAGTTTCAGTATAGAGTATTTGTATGTACTGCTTTAAATCAGCCAGAGCAAACAAAAAGTATCTGAACCAGTGAAAGACCGGTTTGTGATTTTTCATTTTACTTTTGATGTTCTCCAGGCTGTTCCACAAGGACCTTTAGGATCAGTACATGTTCTCTCTCCTCCACCCATCCAAACTGCCCCCAGAGTCCAGCCCATGGCCAGCAGCTGCCCGGGGGAGAGACGACACAACCTTGGATTGACAGAGCTGAATTTCTGATTGAAATCACTTAAAACCCGGCCATCCATAAACAAGCACTCGAATTTCCCAAAAGACAAATGTGGTCTGTGCTCTCATTTTCAGATTGAGATTTTTCAAGTATATAGGTTTTTCGCCTAGGCACAGTAACATATCAATAAAGAAATTCTTAACAGAAGCACAGAATTTCAGAAAACCTTAAAAAAATGCCAGAGTCATATTTCACCATAAAAAATAGAAATAGAAAACAAAAAAGTATATTTCACTTAAGAAAGTGTTTCACTTTTTTATTTTTTTTTGCATTGGACATTGTTTTCATGACAATTACACCTAAACCTTTTACATATTATCATTACTATAAAGGAAAAATATATTGTCAGCATCAATACTGCAATGTGAAAAAAAATAAATAAATCAAGTATCGGAAGTCAAATACATTATTATTTAGTCATTTTTTATATTGCTTTTAATATAAGCGCAATTATAATTGTCAATAATGATAAATTAATTATTAAAAATAATAATTGAATAATTGTATTAATGAGAATATTCATTTGCTAAATATTTTTAATGGTAATGTCACAACATCCATTTTTTAACCATGAGCTATAATGGATGTTTTTGTGAATATCACCTATCCTAAAAAATATACAGTCCTAAGAAATGGATGATGCAGGAACACAATGTATTAGGCCTACTTTAGAAATCCTATGAGATTTGAGTTGAATAGTATTTAACATCTGTAGCGATCGTCATGGGGGAAATATGAAAAATTTTCTAAAGAGTTTTAATTAATTATGAATATTTTAGATCCGATGTAGATATTTAGCTGACCTCTCAGGATCAACTGTCTTGTCAACTCTAAGAACGTTAATTTCCTGTTTAAAGGAAATAACTTTCTTACTGTACAACTCTACACAGAGCATGTAGCATAAATCGGCATGATTAGGGACTCCAGTTATGAGCAAACAATGAACAACGTCAAGTGTGATACAAGTAAGGTTTTATTAACTACATATACACTTAAACTAGTCTAACATACTACTTAAACACTTAAACTGGTCTAACATACATATATACACACATACAGTTGGTATAGGAAAGCGTTGAAGCTTAACTCAGTAAAGAGGAGAGAAATAAGAATATGAAACTATGGAACCATTTGATATTCAGCAGATATACAGCCTGAAGGAAACATCAGATTCTCAGTTCAAACACACCTTCGTAAAAAGGTGCAAATGATACCTAATGTATCAATTAATAAGACTAAGTTGAATACTTGCACGTCTCGTCTGTCTAAAAGAGAGGCTTGATGCAATCTGAAGTTTCAAGTTGATCTTTGCTGAAGTTGGTTGATGTAAAAGATTCAGTTGACTATACTGACATAAACCTCATATATACACTTTGCCCCCCATCTGCAGCTGTCATAATTAAATACAGCCCTTACCTCTCATTAATGGGATGTGTAGTGCGAGGTCCAAGGTTCACGGCGAAACTTCCTGACCGGCTCAGCAGGGTTTTCACCACTATGAGGTCCGCACAGGAGATTTATGAACTAAATTCTGATAATGTGTTACCCTTAATAAATTACTCAGAGACTAGATTAAAAGAAAGTTTTACCATCTTCTCCTGCAAAGAATCTATTCAACACTCCATTGGGATAAATTGCAAGACACCGAAACATTTGGTCACACCCTTGTTTCAGGAGTTGCAATTCTTAAATCATCACTCTAAGCCACAGCATACACACGTGCGTATATCTCCAAAAATACATACGGAGAGGTTCAAACAGAGTTTATCTCTGATTCGCTAACACAGGATGTCTGACCTTTTTATGCTACCCACAGTTATGCATCTATTTTACAATGCAGCAACACCTTTGCAAAAAATATATGAGCAGGTTTTCACACCTTAGCATTTTCCATTTTTTCTGTTAACCCACATAGTGACACCTGCTCTCGCTTTTTGACAGGATGTCAGTTTAACCGTTTATACTCTTAGAAGTGGCGCTGACTTTTTGAATCCTCAAACAGTCAACCTCACTTCGCAAAGTTTCCATTTTCAAATTAAACTCATTAACTTCAATAAATTGTTTAACCCTTTTCATCAACCGTTTATTTATACGTTCATGTTGACGAATTATCCGTAGAAGTTCCCTTGCCGTTAGGAGCATGTCCATCGTCTCTTGTCCGGTCACTTCTTCTCTTCTTCTCCATTTCTGCTTTCTTTTTTGCGCTCCGATGATGTCTCTTCTGCATGGAGTCTAAAAGCAGATCATTAATAGGAATCTCTAATTTACCTTTTTGGTTCAGTCTTCGAATATGTGGGGTTTGACCGGGAAATTGAATAATTCCTATTTCACCCTCTCTTTCCATTTTCCGTGTCAAATCCTTCTGTAATTTCGGAACTCTATTTTCTGCACAGTCCATAATCACATACCCAATTCTTTCACTAGTAAACCATTTTTCAACATATACATCAAAAATATTTCCTTTTCTCCTGATTAAGGTAACTTCACAAAATTAACGTCTTTTTAGCTCATATTCATTGCTTGGATACTTATTGATGAACAATTGACTCTGTCCATCCTTTTCCACATATGTCTCCAGAACTTCAGACGAGAAGAAGACTTTCTCTGGCGAGTCCGATGCAGATTTAATCACTTCCAGAAACGCTTCGAAAGTCATCCCAGCCTTTCGGCTGCCTTCCCTCACAATTACTGCAGCAATCTGTAGAAAAGGCGACAATCATCAAAGAAAGAAAGTCCAAATTGTCCTGTATTGACTGTTTCTTCTTTCATATTACTTTCAATACTAATCTCTCTCATCTGTCTCAATTCAATAATTTGAAATACAATTCTCGGTGCTTTACTTAGAAATTCTGGTCTATTATGTTGTCGTCCGGGGATACATAATTTTATCCACCAAGGTATAACATACATTCCATAATTGTCTGTTACTAACATCATTTCAGTAAAACCACATACTCTTAATTCGATTCTAATATCTACTCCAACTCTTACACTCATGGCATGAGCTAATTGCCATACAGAAACAAAACCTTTAAAACCATTTTGAACCACTGTTTCAGGGTTATTCATACACATTACACATCGGCGTTGGCCATCAATTAATTCTAAATACACTTTCCCAGTGTGACTTTTACACTCGAAACCCCTGTGATGCCTCCATTTATATAAAATTTCGTCCTCCTCTTTGTCTTGTTTCATCTGTTCCATGCCTGAAAGAACCATCTGTAAATCATGCAGATATGGAATCGGAATTAACTATGGCAATTTGTCCGAAGCATTTCCTGCACTTCTTGAGGGCTAGTTTCATTTTGTCCCATCTATTCATTAGTATGAGAATACCCAAGAACACTATGTTGTCGTTACTTAGGAAGAATCCTAACATAAAAATAGCTAATGTCATAAGGCCAATCATAATCCACAAATTAGCCTCTTTTCCATATCGAAACATTAAAATTCCAATTAGATACAATGCACTAGTTACAATAATAACTAGTTCCCCCCAATAAACTATTTCATTCCTTTTTATCATTATACCAACAGTCGACAATCATTTTACTTAGGCTTGATAAGAACAGGATTAAAGCCCCTCTTGATTCCAGTAGATTCTGCCACCCTTCTGACACCATCATTAGGGAGCAGACTAAAATTATTCGACTTAATTTCCTCATTAATACGATCCTAACGATCTGTATACAACTAAGAAGAATATGCCACCAGAGATTTCTGTTCACTCCTTGAATGGTCACCCAAATAATAAAAGCTGAAGCCTCCCCACCAACCTGCAAAAGGTCATCTGAAGAACCCGTAGAGTTCTCGTCAGGCTGGCCGTTAGTCTCATTCTTTGACCTGCTTATCGAATCGTTGGATGCCATTCTATCGTTATCAATTTCGATCTCTGTTGGACTTTTTAGCAGCAATTGGTTTAAATTCAAAAATGATTTTCTTTTTCTTTTCCAAATTATATCCCTCAATTACCCAAATGTTCCTTTGTTTTCAGTCGCAAGTGAGTGTGAGCGCTCGCCTCGTGCGTTTTTCTCCTTATTCTTCTAACGGCTTAACTCCTCCTATTTCCTCCTCTGTAACTGTCTTACAGCAGAGGTTTTTCCGTTACGCTCTTTGTCCTTCTTCTGAAACGTCTGTGCCCCTTAGCTTGAAAATCTATTATCTTCTCTAGAACAGCTAATTCGTCCTTTTTATTCTCTTTCCGTGATAACAGTCGTTGTCCTACAGATGCACAGAGACATTTCACCACAATGAACAATAATACTAAGCCTAATATTATTAGTCCCCCATAAAGAACATACCAGCCGGCACTAACCAGGAAGCCAACCAACCCAGTCCACATGTCTGTTGTAACGAAATTAAATACAGCTTTAGCGGCCGTTTTTACCCCTGATATTCCTTTTTCCAGGAATCCTCCTGGATCCTCGTACCAGCGCGCCCCACCAAAGATTTTTTGACCTTTAATTTGCATACTGCTATTACTGAGGTCATTTTTTAACCAGTCTAAACCCAAGTAATAGTTTTTATCCTTACCTTTGCACCAATTTTTCTTCCAGTCTTTTCTATCAATAGTTAATGATAAATCATCCATCGTTATTGCGTCTAGCTTTGTCAGCGGCACATTGTTACCACCTTTGGGGACTCTGTACCTTAACATGCTATTAATTGCAATATACGCAGGCCTGTGGAATAATTTCCATCTCTGGTTTTTATCCACTACTCTCACTACTCCTCCAGCTCCATAACTCATCTCATATTTATTCGCCAGTTTACTCTTCTTAAATGTCCAAGAGAGACATTTCCCTTGGTCCAATAACACAAAACTGCTGCGATTTGATTTATTGTAAGATGATCATATCCTTTAGAGCATTTTTCAATATAAGCACCACATTCTTCTCCTGTCAGGCCGAAGACGCCATCGTCGAGGAAAATTAAATTACTTCTGAATACACCTTCTTTGTCTCTTTTTCTATAAAGGTTTAATCTTTTTAAATGTAACCTTCTCTTTATGCTTAAATTCGCACTTGTTATATTTCCTGTAAACGGGTCTGTCCCATTGAGAAAATCATCACAATCCATTTTTTCTCCGTCCCTGTCACAAAAACTAGCATAAGAAAAATCACCATAGTCCTTTTTCGTATATTTATATTTTTGCCCGTGGTTCCTGTTACTAATTTCGTTTCTGACACATTGATCCATTCGTTTTACTTTATTTTCATAGTACTTTTTGATCTCACTTTCCGTCTTTAAGGCTTCGTTTAGTTTCAATTTTATTAAATATACATCTGTTTCCCATTTCATGTTATCTATTTCCCAATAACCGATTTTAAAATTAAATTTAACTCTCGGTATGGCCATTCTCTTCGTCCATATCCATGGAACCGTTTTATTTAATTCTAGGCTGATGTCGCAGATCAGATTGAGTCTCAGCTCTGCGATAACGATGTTTTCGACGAGAGGCCTACCAAGGGAACGCAGGGTCCCTAGTTGTAGTCAACAAAATATACTCGCCCTCTGGGTTTAACATTCGGCTACTTTTTATCCACTCTTCTGCATTTTGTTTTATTATACCTGCACTTTTTATTTTCTCTTGCGTTTTATCCCTTTTATTTCTTTTCATTGTTCCTTTATATTTACATTGACCTAGTTTCCACGGGTTGAAATTCTTACTTGAACGAAATATCCAGCATCCCCCTAATTCTTCACTCGAACTAGTCCTGTATGTCGGTCCTAGAAAATATTTCATAGTTTTATTTCCTTCCCGTTCCTTGATAAAATTATTTTCTTCAAATATTTCTATCTCGTTGCTATGCCAATATTTCATTTTCACTGTACTTTTCAGCTTAACCTTTGGTGTTCTGACCATTTAATACATATTTTTTCCTGTGTTTAGGTTATCTAACCATTTCCAAAAATCCTTTGTTTTATTTTCTACTTCATTTCTTTTCTCTTTTTGGTACACCCAGCTAGTGCGAATCTGAACATCTGTTTTTTCTGTTTCCCCCTTTAACTTTACTTCGGCTCTAAAATAATATAGCCCTGACATTATTTCCCATTCTAAGAAGCTCACCCTAATTAAAAATTAAACTAAAGTACTATTCCTAAAAAGAAAATAGAGAATCCATAGATATTAATACTTCATCCATGTTGCAGACTTCATCGATACCGATGTCAAGGCAGATGTTGTTAAATGATATCTTTCGCTTCTCCGAGCTCCTCCGTGATACTCTCCAGTGACGGCGTTCTGTTCATCTCTCTTGATGCTTTTCTAGGCTCAGTTCGAGCAGGCGCGAACGGTTAGTCGACGCAGCAAAGCTTCTCTTTCATAGTAGATCGCGCTGTACTTCTAATCCGTGACATTCGGAACAGCGGCTGCGGCCCTCTGGTGTACTCACTATGATAAGGCGGGACGTCCTATCCTCCTCCGCCACACTCCTTGTAGCTAGTTCGATTGTAAGATCACACCAAGCTAGCGGACCTGCAAGACCAAGGGCGTTGGATCGATGCGCAATAGTTTGAATGTTACCCACAGCGGAGGTTTTTCCACAGGAGGAACCCGTGTTTCAGGATCCAGACCTTAGGAAAACGATGGCAGGCAAAGGTAACAGGATCCAATGGCCGGGCAGGGCCAGATGCTCCAGACGGGTGGACTCTAAGTCCGTAGGTAAATCTTTCCAGCGATCTTTTTTTTATTTGACTGGACTTAATTCTCTCTTTCCCAAAGAGCCTCTCCTTGAGTCTTCCCTATGCTATGGGTAGCATGGGGACACCTCGCGTACATAAATGCACCCTCTCATGTTCTCGATACCTAAGGTAGGCGTAGTGCCGGCTAGAGAGAGACTAGGGTATTATTCGTCGTTGAAAGTGAAATCCTATCGAGATTGTGAGGAACACTCAAAACAGTCATCCCAAACCTGAAGCCGTGGAAAGGACAGTAAGGTGCCGTCCTTTGCTTAGCAGATCAAATGCAACAAAGAAGACGGAAACCCTTGCCGTTCCAAGTACAGGTTACAGAACGCGAATAAGTTCGCCAAAATGCGCCGGAACAAATCGGGTATGAAGGTCTTATCGGAGTTTCTGAGATGGCCAGGCGGCAATTTGCCACGAGAAGGAATTCCATTGCAAAATTCAGCACGTAATGAGTTTGTCGAAATAGCATCGTCCATTCGGAAACCCGCAAATATCTCTTCTTTTCATCGAATAGAAGAAAGGGCTGGGCAGGGCGATAACTGGCTGAAGCTTATACGCATATGGTCTTAGCGGAGGATTCTCCGACTTTGTCACATTGTTTCTAGCCTTAAAAAAGCTCTTGATCCATGTTTGCCGTGCTCCACCCGTATTAAGCCCTTTCGATTTACGATAGCTATTATAGCTTCCATTTCCTATTTCCTTATTAGGTCCTTGTTACTCAGAATACCGTTATTCTGTAACTCGACCGTATTAGACCCCGTAATTGTTTTAACTGTATCAATTACTCCCGAGCCCTCTGTGAACTTGCCTACCTTCCTCCGTCTGGTAATAATGACTTCGTCTCCGACTTCAAACCTCGAATTCTCAGTAATTTCCCTTTCCTTCAAGTTCACTGCATTACACCTGTTGAGATGCAATAAACACTTATCAATAAGCGTATCCCATTCTCCGAGGCTTTTATTCTTTCCAAACCATTCCTTCACAGACCTAATAGCACGTTCTGCGATCCCGTTAGTTTCAGGCCTGTAAGGAATGCTTTTCACTAGTATTATTTTATTCTCCTTACAGAAATCTTCTACTAGTTTACCGCTTATATTATGAGCATTATCCGCTCGGATACTGAGCATTTTCCCGCGCCATTTAATCCACTCTTTTAAGCATTCCACTACTTTTTCTTCCAGTGCGGATCTCATGGGCCAGACCATTTTGTCTTTGGTATGGTTGTCAATAGCAAGCAGGAAATAACAGTTTCCTCTGCACGTGCACGGCCTCAGAGGCCCCGCGAAATCTATGCTCACTTGTTGCCATGGAAACTCCTTGGGCAGCTCGCTCTCTTCGCAGTCTTTCGCTGTCATAAATTTTCTGCAGACCTGACATTCCTTCCTTACTTCCCTATAACGAATTCGCCAGTTTGGGATATTTAGATTCCTTAATCTAAGTTCCACCTGTATCATATTTACACTCGGATGGTTTAATTCATCATGCAATTTTTTAAATAACTCTGTTACTTCCTGAAGTTTCACGCGCCCTATCATTTTATCCACCTGCCTGTTTCCCTCAGCGGCCTCAGTTGCCTGCGATGTGTGGCTCGTTTGGTGATAAGTGTGGGCTGTTACTTTTTCTAACAGAGCGGCTATGCTTTTCCACTGTTCCCTATGCGCCATGGGCTTGCTTCGAGCAGTGTGAAAATCATTAGCCTTCCATTTCTCTAGTTTTTTATTGATGCCATCCGTGACATATTCAGAATCGCTGGTTAAAACAATTTCTTTATGTCCTAATTCAGCTGCCTTTTGAAGTGCTCGCTCTACAGCTGTCACCTCTGCTAGCTGGGCGGTCCCTTCGATTTCACCGCTCTGTGAGGTTATCAGCTGCCCGTGTTGTTTGACCAAATAATCCCATTGTACTCTCCCTGCCCTTTTACTGCCGTCAGTAAAATATTTCGGGAGATTTTTATGGTTTCTGTGATATTTAGTCATTTTTTCTTCCCTTTTCTGTTTTTTCCTTCGCCAGTCCAGCTGATTATCATTCAGAATCAGACTCCACTGGTCAAATCGATGACTGTGAATGCGAGCCTGGTTCATCACCAGATTTTTTCTTTAATCTGGAGAGCTCTCCAGCCATGGAAAAAATTATTATTGGCTGTTCTTTTGCTATTGCTTTCAACTGCAAAAGACGCTTTGTTACAGAAGCCAGCACCCTCTCTGCTTCGTTCTCTGGATAACGTTTCATTGCAGCTTCCTGCTGATGCGTGAGAAAAGCGATGGGGCATTTTCCTTCCTCATTTGAGAGTGTTAGTGTGACTTCATCATCTGTCTCTGAAACCTCGACTTGAAGGGGAATTGCCTCGTCGCGCCTTTCCAGTGCACCACTGTTAAGGGCCATTCTGATTAATTTCAGACGGGCACATTCCATCTGCTCTGTCCAGTTCCATTTTCCCTCTTTTGTCCCTTGATAGAGGACTTTTGCCTCTCTAGAATATTTAGGTATTAACTCCCTGATGTAGTTCAGGGTGCCTAACAGCGACTGCAGCTGTTTCCTGGACTTGGGGGGCCCCGCCTTTTCCATTTCTTCCAGTTTTACTCTGGTACTCGTCGTTAGGGCCTTTGTGTCTCTACCCAATTTAAATCCTAGAAAATCTACTTCATGTTTACCTATTTCCATCTTTTTCAGGCTAGGCTTGAGCCCAGCCTCTGTGATTCTGTCTAGTGTCTGTTCTAGCAGTCTCAGGTGTTCCGCCTCATTCGTTGACGATATCAGAATATCATCAATATATACTGTAACTGGAATTCCTGATAATATTTTCTTTATTACACTTTGGAATTAGTTTGGCATGTTCTTCAATCCTTGGGCCAAGCGACAAATACTATACATACATAATGATCACTCCCAAAAGTGAAGGCAGTCTTTAATTGACTCTCCTTCGCCAGAGGGATGCTCCAAAATCCATTAGCTAGATAAATTTTTGACAGCCAGTTTTTCTCTTTGCCTATTTCTGCACTCACTTCACCGCAGTTAATTAAATATCTATTATCAGGTACAGTAACTTTATTCAGGGCCTTATAATTAGTAACTAATCTCCACGATCCGTCAACTTTCGGGACGGCTTGCAACGGAGCGTTCGTCGGGGAAAATTCGCCTTTTGACAGCTTCCTGACAATTCCTTGCTCCGTCAGCTCTTTAATTGTCTCAGCAATTTCTTTTTCTGCTAAGCTGTTAATTTTATATTGCCTCTGAGGAGGGGGAATTCCTCCTTGAATCACATGTTCATATTGTGATTGGACCTTGCCGCAGTCATTCTTGCTTTTCGAATAACTATTCATATATTTCCTCAGAATTTTTTCCAGCTCCCCTTTATTGCTCAATTCTGATTCTCTTACTATTCTTTCTATTTCTTTATTTTTATCAACAACCCCCAGCCTGCCAATTTTGATTAAGTCATCCGGGCACAGGAGGTTTTCACTCCCATGGACTACATTTATTTTCTTTTTTCTCCAAACCTCTTTGTTTCTGGGATTTCCCTCAAAATCTTCTACTGTAATTACTTCTACAAATTCGCCATATTTCTCTGTCGGTTTGATGACTGTCATTTGAGCACCTGTATCCACGATAAATGTAGTATCATCATACGTTTTGTATAATTGCTGGTCAATCTCTTTTGTTTTTAACAGGGCTTTCTTGAGGGGAGCCGAAACCTGCTATTCTTCCTTGATTTCCGGGTCTTTCTTTTTGTTTGCACTTCCTCTGTCTCTACAGGGCCTCTTTCCTGCTTGTCTTGTATTTTAACTCTGCCTATTTTAGCCTCAGGCCTGCTCTTTCCCCTTTCTGTTATAATTCGCGCTCTTTCTTCAGCGCTTAATTTGTTCCATTTTTCGGGGGTTATGTAATTTCCTTTTTCCCTATTACTATCATTTCGATTAGTTCTAGGTCTCGACTGATCCCTAAATCGCCTCTCTCCCTGCGATGTATTTTTAGGACTGCTTCTTTCCGCCCTCTCTGGCCCCTTTTTCAATTTTTCGTCTGCTCTGCGCTCTGTGCGGGGGAAGGGTCTGCCCTCCCTCTCATGGCGGTTATATGGCCTTCTCTCGCGGCTTGACCGCCTGGGCGGGTCCTTCTGCCGCGGTGGTTTATTATTTGATTTTTCCCTGTCTGTCTGAATTATTTCAGTTTTCCTGTCATAACGAATTAAAGCCTTCTCTAATTCTTCTGGGGAAGTCTCGGGACCATAAAGGAGAAATTATTTTGCCCCCACCAGAGCATTTCTTTTTACTCCCTGAAAAATATGTTTCAAGATCCCCTCTACGCCTTTTAGAGCTATTTCCTGACAAGCTGTTAGGGAGCCGACGGTTCGCCATTTCTCCTCAAAACGCTCCTGTTCAACTTCATCTTTATTAGTAGGTATTAGTCCCTCTAGGGTCTTTGCTAATTTCCTACCTCCGTGCAGCCCAAACTCGGCCAAAATATGTGAGTCTATTTATTCGCCAGATATTTTCATTTGTTCACCATAACGAACCAGCTCTCTGACTTTTCCTTTCACTGTGGTATTTTTCAACTTGGCCTTTTTCAAAAGCTTCATTTCCTGATCTTTTTTCATTAATTCTTCCAGAGTAACTCTGGATTCCCTCGAATTAATTTCTGTTTGCCTAGGGGCACGCGCTTGATTTGTAGGAGTCATGGGTCTTCTCTGCCCTGGTGTCCCTAAATGTAATGCCTCTAAATGTTGACTTAATGCATTAAACTCCACAGGTTGATTCATTTCCCTCTCTGGCTGAATCTCCCTCTCTGGATGAACGTCTGACTCCGGAGACCTGTCTCTGAAACGGAGCCTTCTCGGCGCTCGTGCCGCTCTGACAGGGACAGGTGTCACATTTCTCACCGTTCTTTCAACCACTAACTGTTCATAATCTGAATCTTCCTGATTCTCCTCCAAGTCACTGTCAGCGCTGTCACTTTTCTGGTCCTACATCAGAATAATATTCTTTGAATAAATCATTACCAACCGCGCTTCTAATTATTCTCTCCAGCGCGGCCTGACTTGTCAAATCTTTTTGGGCTAATATTGCTCTCTTAGCCCGCTGTGTTAGTGAGGTGTCTGCTAAAATCTGAACTGCATTCCCTCCGTTCAAAATGGACCAAACTTGTCCGCAGTTTATTTCTGGAGCATATTCCTCATCCCATTTATTTATTCTGTCTAAAGCCGTCTCTCTTTTCCTGCTCGCGGCATGTGTTGGTTTATAAAAGCCTTTTCCTAATCGAAAGGTCTCATAACTCCTTCTCAGTTTTAACTTGAGAAACGGGTTTCCCACCCTGTCTTTTCTACCCCTAACTGTTCTCGTCCGCCTCAGCTCGGGCCATTCGGGATCTGAACCTTCCTCGGGCACCTCAGCCTCTGGGTTTATCGGCCTCTGCATAATACCAGCTCCCTGGCTCGACCTCCCTTCTCCTGCATCCTGATCCTGGTTCACTCTCGCAGTTACATTTTCTAGGACTATGGGATCTGGGTGGCAAATTATCCATGCCTTAGGCCATTCGGTTCGATCTGTTTTCCTTAGTAATGCATTCACTAGAGCTGCTCCCATTGTGACTTCATTAAACCCAAAATTCCCTCCTGAAATAATGGGCATAGCCACTGCGCGATATTTATTATCTCTGGCCAACCGACATATATTGTCTATTAAAGTGTCCAATGTGAGAATCACTGTTAATTCTTCTGCTATGTCACCATTCTGTCCTTTCTTATGGCCTATTGCATGTATTACAGGATTTCCATTCGGTCCTCCTTTTTTCTGTAAAACTGCATCGCCTGTCCTAATTGGATTCTTTCTGCGCTCTAATATTCGATCTGACTCATCCTGAAACCTCTGTCCTGCGTGCTTTTGAAAGGCACCTGCCACCCCCTCTCCGTGTCGGAGTTCGGTGTTGGCCGCATTCACTAAAACACTTGCTTCTTCCTCTATTTCTAACCGCCCTTCCTTAAGGATAATCAAATTCCTGCCTTTGCCGAAATATATCCTAAGCGGTTCTTCATCTTCAGATGAAAACTCATCATCTGGGCTTTCGGGATTTTCCGGCTGTGGAGCACTTGGATCTAAGGTGCTTATATTCCCTTCTCTATGGGGAATAAAATTGGGAGCTAAGGATCCACGCTCGAATCCTTCCCCCATATCAACTTCTTCGAGGTCATCCCAACTTCTAGTGGGTATATTTCTGATTTCTGACCTGAATTCGTCAAACACTCTAACTTTGGGATATCCATCCCTTCCCCCTCTACTCGAATAGACAAAGGGTGGGATTTCCGCTCACTCACATATTCTGAAATTCACTACTGAAGCCATCATCCTTATCTCGTGCCACTGAATTTGACCAGACCCACATCTACACTGTGTGGGATTAATCCAGTCTAATCTTCCAGCTAGATCTTGAGCGATGAGGCTGACCGTCGCCACCACTTTCACTTTTGAATCCACTCTTGATTTAACTTTACACTCAAAAAGGGCTCATTCTCCTCTGAGAATTCATCGAGCCCTTTGTCTTTATTTCTCAGGTCTTTACTTAAGCCTGTGCGCGCGAAAAAGACAACAGTCCTTCTGGACTACCATTGTGGTCGTGATCTGCAAGGACTTTCTGGGTTACTACACGTTCTCTATTATCCTTGAATTTTTCTACTCCTTCACTCGGGCCTCACACGTTGGGCGCCATGTTGTATAATTCCGTACTTAATGAACCAATAAACCTCATATATACACTTTGTCCGTCACCTGTAGCTGTCATAAGTATATACAGCCCTTACCTCTCATTAATGGGATGTGTGATGTAAGGTCCAGGATCCACAGCGAAACGTCCTGATCAGCTCAGCAGAGTTCTTACATCTATGAGGCCCGTATTGGAGGTTTACGACCAAATTCTGATAATAGGTTACTCTTAATAATTTACTCAGAGACTTGTTTGAAAGAAAGTTTATCGAATCACCATATTCAAATGGTTTCGCTTTATTAAAACAATAACTCATAAGCAAAATTCAAGAAAATAACAGCGTGTAATCTTCACCCGTTTCTCGGCCCCGCAAAATCATAAAGCACTTGATTATATAGAAGAGGGCATATACAAAATTCCTCTCCTGCAAAGCATCTATTAAAACACTCCATTGGATAAATGCAAGACACACAAAACACTTAGTCACACCCCTTGTTTCAGCGAGTTGCAATTCCATTAAATCATCACACTAAGCACAGCATACACACGTGCGTACATCTCCAAAAATACATACAGAGAAGTTCAAACAGAGTTTATCTCTGATTCGCTAACACAGGATGTCTGACCTTTATATACTACCCACAACTATGCATCTACTTTACTACAATGCAGCAACACCTTTGCAAAAATATACGAGCAGGTTTTCACACCATAACATTTTTCATTTTTTAACTGTTAACCCAGATAGTGACACCTGCTCTCGCTTTTTGACAGGATGTCAGTTTAACCGTTTATACTCTTAGAAGTGGCGCTGATTCTTTGAATCCTCAAACAGTCAACCTCACTTCGCAAAGTTTCCATCTTCAAATTAAACTCATTAACTTCAATAAATTGTTTAACCCTTTTCATCAACTGTTTATTTATACGTTCATGTTAACGAATTATCCGTAGAAGTTCCTTTGCCATCAGGAGCATGTCCATCGTCTCTTGTCCGGTCACTTCTTCTCTTCTTCTCCACTTCTGCTTTCTTTTTTGCGTTCCGATGATGCCTCTTCTGCATGGAGTCTAAAAGCAGATCATTAATAGGAATCTCTAATTTACCTATTTGGTTCAGTCTTCGAATATGTGGGGTCTGACCGGGAAATTGAATAATTCCTAGTTCAGTTTACTACCGTTCAGGGACAAGGAGGAGGGATAATTTGCTATCCATAGATCAGCGTATTGTAAATGAGGACAAGGGCGTAGAGTTACATTCAAGCTATTTTAAGGTATGAGAAAATTATTTTCACAAGAAAAAACTTGTGTCATTTTGATTATCAAAGATATGTTTTAAGGGATAAAATATTTGACTAGAGGGGGACTTTAACTGCTATGACAAAACGCTCAACCTCCCGTCTCTCCTGGAGCCCAGAATCTCTACTTGCCTTTGAGGAACTCAAGATAAGATTCACATCTGCGCCAATTCTCCATCATCCAGATCCCAGTATCCCCTTCATTGTGGAGGTCGATGCTTCTAGCACGGGTATCGGAGCAGTACTGTCACAATGTCAAGGTAATCCAGCCAAAATGTTCCCATGTGCCTTTTATTCAAGGAAAAAATATCCTCAGCCGAACGGAATTATGATGTAAGCAATCGCGAACTTCTAGCCATGAAGGCAGCTCTGGAGGAATGGCGTCATTGGCTAGAGGGAGCTCAACATCCGTTGACTGTTTTGACCGACCATAAAAATTTTGAATATTTACGCTCTGCCAAACGACTGAAACCTAGGCAGGCAAGATGGGCAATGTTCTTTACAAGGTTCAATTTCACAGTCACTTATCGACCAGGCACCAAGAATATCAAAGCCGATGCACTATCCAGACAGACGGATCAAACTAATTACCCCGAGATCAAAGAACGTTATACCAGAGGGACTTTGCTAGCTGCACCAGACAGTGGGGACGTCAGGACAGAAATTTATCAGATTAACAGGCAGAATCCTCCTCCACCGAATTGTCCAACCCGAACTCACTTACGTTCCTGAATCTCTCCGGGATAAGCTCTTGCATCAGCGGCACACCTCTCTCAGCTCAGGTCACCCTGGTATAAATGCTACTATCCAGTTACTAAAGAAACGATTTTGGTGGCCTGCTATGTCCACAGATACAATCACATTTGTAAATGCCTGTGCCTGCAGATCTCCCCATTTCTCAAGGTAACACCACTGTATTAACTCTAATTGATTAATTCTCCAAAGCGTGTCGCTTAATTCCCCTGCCAAATGCCGAGATCCTGTGCAATTATGTATTTTGCTTCTATGGTCTTCCAGAGGACATTGTATCAGACCGTGGTACTCAATTCACATCCAGAGTCTGGTTTTCATTCTTCAAACAACTTAATGTGAATATCAGTCTTACTTCCGGTTACCACCCCCAATCCAATGGACAGACTGAGCACCTAAACCAAGAACTTACTCGTTTCCTGAGAAGTTACTGTCAACAGAACCAGGTAGATTGGAGCAAATACCTCATGTGGGCTGAGTACGCACAAAACTCCCTTCAGAAACCAGCAACCAGTTCAACTCCCCTCAAGTGCGTTCTAGGCTATCAGCCACCTCTGTTTCCTTGGTCAGGAGAACCATCCAATCTTCCCTCTGTCACTGAATTGCTTCAACGTAGTGAGGAAACTTGGAACCAGCACACACCTCCTTCATGTGTGGTCAGAAGACAGGAGGACAGCCAATCGTCATCGTCACCCTCAAACCCGTACGTCCCTTGACAGTGGGTCTGGTTGTCCACCAGAGATCTACGTCTCAGATGTCCATGTAGAAAACCCAGGCCTAGGTATGTGGGTCCTTTCCAGATTCTAAGACAAATTACACCATTTTAATCACTTGCCTGCTAATTACCGTATTTCGCCCACATTTCATGTATCTCTGCTGAAACCTGCTGATGGTCCGAGAGGAGAGCCGGAGGAGGGAGCCGAGGCCCATAAACCCCCACCCATCCTGGTCGACGGCAAAGAGGCATACCAAGTTCGAGAGCTGCTCGATTCCAGGTGCCGGGGTAGAGTACTCCAGTATTTGGTTGACTGGGTTACGTCAGAGGACATCCTCGACCCCTCTCTCATAGAAGAGTTTCATAGGACGCATCCGGAGAAACCGGCACCTCGACTACATTGTAGACCCCGGCGTAGACTGCCTCCTCGCGTCAGGAGCTGCTCGCAGGGGGAGGCTCTTCACAAGTGAGGCTTCCGCAAACGATCACCTATTTCCGACCCTTACTACTGCGTTACTGAATAGGTACACTGTAATTACAAAAAAGTTAAGCTGTAAATTCAGTTTACTTACGCAGTTCTTTGCAGTTTGCATATCTGGTTGTTACCCCCTTATGACCCAAACTTAACACATTGTTCCCTTACGTTATTTGTGGTACACTATAATTACAGAAAAGTACACCGTAAATTCAGTATACTTACAAAGTTCTTTGCGGGTTGTAATCTAAAGCGTTACCGTGTCATCTTCAGTACTTTTAATAGTTTGATATTAAAGGGGTCATATGATGCTACTAAAAAAACATATTTTGTGTTTTTGGTGTAATGAAATGTTTATGCGGTTTAAGGGTTAAAAAAACACATTATTTTCCACATTACTGTACATTATCGTTTTTCCTCTATGCCCTGCCTTTCTTAAACGCGTCGATTTTTACAAAGCTCATCGGTCTGAAAAAGCTAGGTGTGCTGTGATTGGCCAGCTATCAGTGCGTTGTGATTGGCCGAATACCAAGCGTGTGCCGGAAATGTTACGCCCCTCACCATATTGTTGATGCCGTTTCTGGCCGGAGCGACGAGACAAAAAAATTTAAAACCCATTATAAACGAGGCATTTTTTGTATCCAGTGGGGACATAATTACTAATTTTATAATGACTTATACTGTCTTTTTAGCGTTGCGTTGCATCGCGCCGCGTAAAAACATAAAACCATGTCTGCATTTGTGCTCGGAGCAGAGATGAGAACAAACAAAACAACAAGCGCTACTCTACTCTGCTCAAAACTCGCATTTGAATCGTTAGTGGCAATTTTTTTTAAATATGAAAACATACTTACAGGCAGTGAGTCTGAAGCGCCAGACTGTCCTTGCAAAGTAGGAACTGCCCCACTTTATAGAAACATACACCAGCATTGTAGTCTACTCTCCCAGAAAACAGTCCTCGTCCTCCATAAAATGCCCTGCAC
>JADLZN010012111.1:0-35146 GCA_018155175.1 Sinocyclocheilus anophthalmus | reverse complement strand
CCCCCCCCCGCCGGCCCCCCCCCCCCCCCCCCCCGCTCCTCCGGCAAGCGTCTCTCTCGCTCTCGTCTCTCTGCGTCCTCGCTCAGCACATCCACACCACACACGCGAGCCCAACTCAGCAGTTGAACAGTCAACTAGCAAACAATACGGTAAACTAAGACACGTAGGCGGATTCAGAAGCGATCAGATGGTCAAGCAAGTCCAAAATGTACGTCGCTCTCCTATGTACAACGAGGAACGTTCTCCCTGAAAGGCCTGGCGGTTCTGTTTGTACGTATCGTAAAGATTCCGAAATGCATCGACTTGCTGAAGGCCGAAACAAATAAATTGCTTTTGCTTTCCGCACTGAACACACATGAGTCTCCCGGCATGGCTGCTTCACACTTACTGCGGATTCTGAAACCAACTCCTTACTTCCTTTGCTGAACATTGGACGGCATTATTGCAATATTCCACATAGTAGAGGTAGATAGGGGGGAAGCATGTTAGATACGAGCCATTTCTAGGGGCGTGGGAAGTCTTACTTTGAGAAGGGGATATATCTCTTTGGTTTCTGAGTCTTTGCAACTTCTGATCTATCTATGCCAAGATCACTATACCACTCCACAAAGAGAAAGTAAAAACTACCAAGCAGGCCATCACACATGGACGCCACTGTTAATTTTGTTTCGGGTGACAAAGTGATCTTTATGGGACAAACCCGAAATTATTTTTCCTTCTGGTATTGCTGTGCAAGTCTTGTATCGCCTTAATTTGAAGAGGGTGATAACTAGATTATACAGACAACACCTAACTAAGCCACGAACATAATATTTCCATACAATTACAACCGACCTGTAAAAGTGCTTAACAACAGAAGCTGCAAACCAGTTCGGTTCGTCAAAGGTCAACGATTCCAATCCTGGAACAAGAAAGAATCTCCTACACTAATTTTCACTATCAACATTTCACCAAACGATACGTGCCTCTCCGTCTCTCAGTCCCCTAGGCATTAAACATGGAACTCGCGCAATCGGGAATCTTATCAATTGTGTGCTGTGAAGGGCAGGAGCGAGAGAAGCGCTTTGACCATTGGCATACGGTAATTCTGTTACCGCGTAATCTGTGAAGCGCAGATAGCGAATTTTCGTATGAGTGGGATAATGAGATTTATGAATCTCGACCAGCGCAGGCGTCGTGAACAGCGCCGCGATTATAACCTGCTATGAAGGTTTGTTTGAATTACGGCGGCAAAATGATGGCAGATGGCCGCCTATGATCGGGGATGCGTCGTTCGACAACCGAGAAATGGTCTGGTCATGCGAGTGACATGCTTCTGTGCCCAATCATCCAGAGCCTACATTATCGCCTTGGTTTGTTCCCTCTCACAGTGTCACCAAAAGAAATAGCCCTGATATGCATGGCATTAACAAATAATAATAGTCAGACAAACGCTTCCCATGGGTGCCAATAAAACTAGCGTTTTGCTCTATCTTGCACATGAAGTGGTATTTTCTCTGGACTCTAAGTGTAGATGGAGGGAGGAAAAATAAACAGAAGTGGTGTATGCAGAGAGAACGCATAACTCAATCTCGAAAACTTGAGCTGATGATTTATGGTTCAGAGCAGCCACGCCGGACGGCCTGCTCAATTCATTATACGGGACAAGCTTCTAGTTTTCATTGTCTGTTCTCTACTGCGCGCATTTAGTGACAATCGCCATCATACCTAAAGACAAGGAACTTAAGCAATATGTTTTCCTCTTCATGTCCACACGCGAAGTCGCATGTTAATCCATTTTTCTCCCAACTGCATCCTGGTCCTGGAGCACATATGGGGCAATATTCGGAAAATGGAGGCAGGATAATGCATCATTTGACTCGGAAAACAAACCACAATCTGGATGAAGTAAGGGCCGAGGAAAGAACGACAATGGGGACAACGCTCGTGTCGCTCTCTCATCGTAATTGCAATTGCCAATCTTTCTTGAAAAAGACGACCTCAAATAAATTAATCCATTGTTGAATGTTGCTTATAGGATCAATTATGGCATTGCTCCATTCCCTGCAGGGAGGGAAGCCCGGTGGCAAGAGCAAATCCTTCTTAATAAAGGCTTTGATACAAAAAACCAGTCCGCTGGCATGGCCAGAATAAACCACATATAGCACTTCATCTGGTCACCAAGGGATTGGCTGCACGAGGACCCGAGTTGGGCGAAAATAATGGAACAATTAAGAGACGATGATTTACCCCATAATTGCAATGGTCTACTTGATTCGCCAAACCGTTGTTGGAAGTAACGCATGGACAAAAGTAATACTATGGACGTAATATTACGTTGTTGCCGTAACGAAGCAGTCCTATAACGACATATGTTAGACAGATTGCATGCAGCACCAAAATCATTACACATCCTCATACAGCTCATAAATCTTGTATATCAGAGGCTAAAAAATAAAAGGCATACCATCTTTTGAGCAGCTCTCATGTTCGAACAAAACAGCTGTGAAATCTACACAGCTGGCAAATAATGCCTTTGTGTGGCCTTCAAATTAAGTTATTTTGTCACGCTCTGCTGATGCAACAACAAAGATTAGAACTTAAGGGTGTTCACCAGGTCACTAAATTAACTTTTCAGCCCACTCGCTATAGTGACGATTTTATATATAATCTATATAATTTCATATATATAATAAATAAGTAAATTGTGCAAAAAGGTTTATATTTTCAAACAACATAACTCGTTATATCATTTTCATGAGAACCATGTGTATTTTGTCGTTTGTAAACATGCTTGGTTTATTGTGTTTTTATTGGTTTTATTTGTGTTAGTTATCTGTAATGTGTGTTTGGTGATTAATTAGTTAATCAAACACCCCCAACTCAGTTTAATTGAATATTCAAAGATTGGATATACAGTTTTAAAAATTGGAACTACCCTGTTTTTGCAACAACGCCCTCTTTTAGCCCACCCTGTAGATAATGTAGTGATATATATAAACACCACACATATACAGTATAGTATAGTTTAATACCACACTCCAGATTATATATATAAGATATATAAATGACTGGCTAACATGGTGCAGTTAACAGCCAGGTTTGATTTTATTTAATAATCTATAAATCTTACTATATTATAAAATAATAATAGGAGAAATTGATCCAATATGGTTTTATAATTGCCACAACATAACGTTTTTTCCATGTAATACGTGAAAACTTTTCATTTTGTGTCTATTTATTAATAATCATAAAATATTATGTAAACATGATTTGTTTGTATTAAATATTTTATATTTATAAATATGATTTTATAATAATATATGTCGCTATTTAATGTGGTTGTGACTGTAATATATGTATGTATGATATAATCACCGTTTTATCAGACTTCTTGATGCCAAGCAAACCTTTGGATTTTTCTCACGAGATTCATGCAGGTGTGGTACCGTTATCAAATGATGTGAATTGCATATCACTGTTTACATCAGGACATTGAACTTGTAATGGGTTGCCCTGGAGACATCACAACTCACACTGAACCTACATATTTATTTATAGAGATGGCTTTCACATCGCCAGAGTTGGATTACCCGCTGTGCTAATGTCCCTAGAATTTTTAATGATAAGTTTAAATATCACAGAGCTTGACCCGGACGATGCCGTACATAACAAGAAGTGTGCAGTGTGTACTTTCTGCTAGGCGGTGGCGGAGGGGGGCACCAAACAGTTGTGACATGGTTTCACGGATGCCACTCTGAACCCGTGTAAATTGAGATTGTTTGTGTGTGTTTGGTGTTGCAGGGTTGGAGATTTCGTGCGTTAAGGTAACTAGTAGCAAGGGGTGTACAAATTGTGAGGTGCAATGGCGCCTCTGCCTTAATTGCTGCTAACACAACTTGTCGTGGGAAGGTAATGACACACACACACATACAATACTGGTTTTCCCCCCTTCCTTTTTGTGTGGATGTGCAACAATAAGGGGGGGGACCCCCTCGGCTTTCCATGGGATTATTTTATACGGTACAAACTGTAACCGAGCTTGTAAACCAAGAACACCAACTTACCCCTCAAAGGGAAAACCATCTCATGCTATGTTAGATTTTCAAAACACTTCATTCTATATGATTCATAAGCTTGTATCCTCATGGGGACCAAAAGAATGTACCCACAAGGTCAAAATCTACTGGTATTACTGTACTTGTTGTCCTTTTGGTCCATAAAAAAAACCATACCCACACACACACAGCACACACACCACCAGTTTCTCACTTTGGTTTCTTCTCCTGTGGTGCTAAATTTCCATGTTCTCATACCAAAGCAAACTTTACATTTGAGGATGAGTATTCTAGCATGTGTATGAATCAGTTTATCTAATAAACTGTCAAGCTGATTTGACAATCAAATTGACAAGCTTGTGAAGTGACAGAACCTATTGGTTTATGTGGAGAAACGGCTAATCAATGCTTTATTCGAAATTTTAATACTAAGATTTTATAAAAATAAAAATATTTTTTTGCTGTTAATTGGTTGGCATTTAAGTTCTGACATGAAATTATGAGATCTACTATATACTCAGTCTCCAAAATTAATTATTTTCAATGAATTTTCACACAATATTTATAATATATAAAACATATTCAAATAGTTTTGTAATTGCAATAACATTTCGCAGTATTTTTCAATATTAAATGACAAAAAGTGGCTTTAGATGAGTGACGTGACATGTGGCCACGGAACGCGTGGCCAAGTATGGTTACCCATACTAGTAATTAGTGCTCTGCATTTAACCCATCCAATGTGCGCACACACAGCAGTGAACACACAAACACACACTTTGAACACACACCCGGAGCAGTGGGCACCATTTATGCTGCGGCGCCCGGAGATGGCAGTTTGGGTTAAGTAAGACGGTGCCTATGGGCTCAAGTGGTCCCTCAGCATGGTAGTGAAGGTGGGAGAGAGTGCATCGTACATTCCTTCCCCCACCACTACAATGGGGGTCCTGCCAAAAATAACTTAGGACTCGACAAAGAAAGCGCCAAGACCTTTGGGTTGAGTCCGGAACTCTCTAACACCTTAGCACGCGATCCCCCTAGATGGCTGTATCAAATTTTATAATGAACGCATATAAATACTCTACAAATAATGTGTTAACTAACCCTTATTAAAATTGAGAGTTTGATGAGATGGTTTTTTTCGATGTCAAATCCTTGTGAGCATCTAGAAGACCAGGAACATGGTTTTATATGAACCTGAGTTATACAGATCGGTGTGCCTCGTGATATTGTGATCTAACAACAGCGAGTAACTAATTAATATTTCGTGGAGCCAGTGACTCCACCCCCACCCACCTTACGCCCCCCCACACGAACGTGTGTCTCAATGTTGTCGTCTGCAGACTTGAGATTAACTCTGAGTGTGCAATGACAGTGGGTCGCTCTTCTGTGTCCACTAACTCATCTGTTTTCCTCTCATTTTTCAGCGTGCTCTCTTACCTTCCTGTTGTCCCGTCTATACAATGCTTTTTCCTCAGACATGCCTCACATCCATCACTGCTCTCCCGCGCCTGTCTATCATTCCTCACTGTTTGCTTGTGTGTGTCGGACACCTGCGATCTGTGGCGGCACGTTTAACAACACAACAGTGGTCATCTGCCACTTAACTCAGTCCAACAGTCTGTCTTTATAATTGCGCTGCCCTCACAAAGAAAAAATCCATAGCGCCTTCCGCTCTGTGTCCTTTATCGTTCGCCTAACACATGGCGCTCAAGGATCATTTACCACTCATCGTCTTTCAGGATCTGCCAGGGCGCTCCCCCTGCTCTCATAGGTCCGTGGATCTGTTCGTCAAGAAACTCTCATGGTTATTAGCTCTCTGTGATTGGTTCAGGGTTTTGAGGGTTAAATGAAATGGAGGTAAATTAGGGAGGGAGTTTGAGCCCTGAACCCCAGAACAACTCGAGACTGAATGTTAAACACTTCTCGCCCAAAAGAGAGAGAGAGTTTAAAGGAATAGTTCACAAAAAAGAAAAAAACTGTCATTATCCAAACTTTTTCTTAGTGACCATGACTTCCATGATTTTCAGTGAATAACAACCTATATTTCAGCTGTTGTATGGCTTCAGAAGACTTTCAATGTAGTGCACAAGTATTGATTGCTGTATGGATTCTTTTGTGGTCTTTTTTAATTTTAGTCATGACCAATCAAGTGCCAAAAAGGACCACAAAAATACCATAAAAGTAGTCCATAGAACTTGTATGCCATATTTCAAGTTTTTTGAAGTCATTTGATTGATTTGAAGCTTTGTGTTAGAAACAGACCAACAGAAATTCAAGTGGTTATTCACTGAAAATCTTTCTTTTTGCCCTAAAACAGTACAAGAGTTGTATTTTGTCCTATTGGTGCCGTATGTTCTGCTAAATAATTCCTTTTGTGTTCCTCAAAAAAAATATATGTAAATAATATATAAATACACAAACAAACTGGAAGAATAAGGTGACTAAGAGATTTGAATTTTTTTAGATTTTTATTTTGGTGAACTCTCGTTTTTAAGGTAAATAGTGGAAGAGGTGGAAGAGAGGTGAGCTGTCTTCATAAAAAACGATGGTGTCTGTGAAGAGATCTGATATGACGTGAGGTCCTGTCTGACCTGTTCACTTAAAAGACTCTCAGTCAATGTCACAATGGGAAAACATCAGCTATCAAGTCTGTTTCACACATCCTGGGTCTGCAGGAGTGTAAGCAGCGTAACTGCAGCCGCAAGCATTTGTAGAGCTTTCATTATGACACACAGTTTTTCTTTGATAATGGCTATAAATTATAAAGTTGTCAAGAGCAGGCCATTGAGAACTATTACAAACCCCAGAGTGTAAGCTTAACTGTATTGTAACGAATGTGTTGATAAATTTTCCAAAGTTCCTTTGACCATATTTTTTAATCATTATGTGAAGTAGGGTTGGGTGATGTCGACCAACTTGGCATCGGAAAATGTCTGCAGTGAAACATCGTGATGGACAATGACATCGGTGGGCGGGGTGGGGTTAGGGGTGCGCTCCACGAAGCATGCCCAAATATAGTGTTTCTTTACGGAGCGCGCTAACTTTAGCCCGGCATTGCTAGCGTTATCCTGTTCGTGGGAACGAAAGTTGACATTCAGTACAGACAAGTTCACTTACACATACACCAAGTACGGAGAAAAATGTCTGGAAAGGAACATTGCTAATGATTTGCAGATCCTGAGCACCATGACAAACATTCTATCTAGTCACATGTTGTGTAGTACATCAAAGTGGGGGCGACCCGTCCCATTAGTATAAGAGATGCTTGTGAGCGCGAAGCTCAAAATGAAGTGAAAGTAAAATGAATGCGCGCGGAAGTCGAAGAGCAGGGTGTCAATCGCCGTCCCCTGACCGCCCAGCATAATTCTCCTACGAATCCGCCTAGACTTCCCAACGATATTAAATTTCGAGAAACGTTATTGAATATGGAGAGTTTGTTCCAAAACCTTTAAATCCATTGTGATTAATTTGGTCTCAAGGGTTAGTGTTTTGCTTCCCAAAGAAAGTGCCCAAGAGGAACTCCACTATTTTTTGTTTCAAACTTTCACATAGCATCTTTAGGTAATAATAACATAAAAAATTCAAATCCAGATTTTGATTTTCAAATATTTATTATAAAATTGTATTATTTTTTTCCCCAAAATGCAATAAATCCAAGACACGTTTTTTTTGGTTTTGTTTTCAAAAGTATATCCCTTGAACATATAAAGAAAATTATTTATTCGCTATTGAAAATACACAACATAGTAAGGATCCACATATGACAGCCTCTGAACTTTGTCAATACTAATCTTATATGCAGGCAATGGACTAAAAATACATTCAGTCAGTCATCGCTCCCAAAATGAATTCAACGTGTCATCTTGTTAATGCTATAAATTAAATTACAACAATAAAAGAAATTTCATCATGAACGTACATGAACAACAAATATCACATTAAACCACAGAAATTCAAAAAAATTACATTTCCCTTACATTCAACTTCCAAAACTGCATTCATCTTTCCCATGTTACATTAATTTAGTTGACTTTGCATACGCTGTAAATTAACAAAAACATAATGCATAAATAAACACAACACTTACAAATGACAGCTCCTCCCTATCGCGTTCTATCACTCGACTCATCTAGGGGAACGGAGCATTATAACGCGATATAGCTGATCATGCTCGGTGTTTAAATGCCGCTCCGGCTTAAAGCACGGTGAGGGAGAATTTTACTATGAGTAAGCCAGACAACCTCGGTTACGACAGATGGCATGACAAGCACGACATTTAATCTGCATGCCCAAATTTTTTTTGTTTGGGTCTTTGTTGATCACACAAGTACAAATAGATGAGGAAAACTATGGCATTCCGGTAATATTCAAAAGCGCCGCCATTACTGTCCTAAAGTACGTGGAATTGATGCGCTGTAGGCGCTGTGTTACTGTTTACAGCTGCATGAATGTGCCCTGTGGATTGGGTGTGAGACGCTCGTTCGCATTCGGGCAGAAAAAGGAACATGTGTTTGTCAACCGTTTGAAAAAACAGGGAGAAAACAGGACAAGAAGTCGCTGATATCCATTTTGCGTAAAATCAAAAATTTCGCTTTGGGTCATTACCCAGAACCGAGATCAATACAAGATTTTGGCGCGAACCTCCAATGAAAAAAAAGTGCGTTAAAATGTATCGGCGGTTTGGCAGCAAACTCTGAAGGGTTTTGAGCCTCCCTCTCGAGAGCTAAATTGATATTTTCCCGTGAGGGGGGTCCGGAGGACACTGAACAGATCAATTAATCCTGTCCAACATGGACTGGAGGCTGCGAATGCGGAGGGATGGCGGTGAAGGAAATCACATGTCAAGCGGAACTCGGGAGCTGTCTGGTCACCATCGGCGTAATGGACCTGTAGCAATGCGTCTATCTCACCCACCCGAATGGTGAAGGACACAACAAAACTGGGCTCACGGTGAAAAGCAGAATTGATCTCACATGGCTTTTTATTATCGTTTTTAAGGATACGCCATTATACTGCTGCAAAAAAGTCACTTTTATGTTTTGCCACAGCTATAGGGGGCGCTGAAATAAATAGCAACGTACAGGTTTAGGTTGGCCTGTCGGTCTGATTGTGAAAGATTCATTTAATCATTAATTTCGCGTATTCCATACCAATTTAATTCAATGCAATTTGCTCAATGAAAATTTCTTAAGCAACAATAATGATATGCTTATCTAATTTTATTTCATGACAGGTAAGATCTGACTGAAGCCAGGAAAGGGCGCAGGCTCCGCTTTGGCAGTCCGCTTCATTAAATCGGTGATCCAGTAAATGTCAACACACCTAAAACCGTTTTAATATTCTAGCTATGCATTCTGTAATGGCTCATAATGTAACACGCGACTGTTTACGCTAGATTGATTCTAGTTAGTGCAAATATAGGGCGATGCCCGAGTCATGGTTTCCGTTTCACTATGCTCTGCAGCTCCCTCCGATCTCTCTCCTCTCTCTCTCTATCGGGTTTGTTCTTGCCGCTGTCAAGCAAGTCAAAAAGTGTTCACTCTAGGTCATAACACCAGCACCTGCAACACACACACAAGCACAAACCCTTTTCTGAGGGTGGTGTGTGGTGTTCTTCGGTTTTCCCCTACCGGTGGCGCATGCACATAAAACGGGGAAGGGAACGGTCAAAGTTCTCCTGATGCGCTTCCTGACAATCTTCTTGGTCTCCTCGTAGGGGGATGGACGACCTGGAAGAAACACCAGGGACGGGGTGGGCACGCGCGTGATACACACTGTTGAAACATGTCATCGCACACAACACGCGCAAGGATGGGTAGTTACACATGTACAGACGCCAGAGGGTGTAGTAGTGAAATTTGAGGTCTAGTGTAGGGAACTTCAAAGTACGAAATGTTATCTGTTAAAACTGTTTGATATTGTATACTATTTACATATGGAAATATTTACCGGGCTTTGTAGCTGTAAAATGACTGACAATATATTTACACCACACACACACACACCCACACAACACCACACACACACACACACACATACATTAGGATAAGCATTATAACAAAGGTTCTATGCTCAACCACGCCTTAGTATTTGTTAATCCAAAATACTAATAATATTTTTGAAATAATTAAAGAATTAGTATCAAACATCATCCAGATAATTAAATAAGGATATATTTTAAATAATAATGATTTTAAATGGAATTTATTCCTCGATCAAAGCTGAATTTTCAGCATCATTCCTCCAGTCTTCGGTGTCACATTCATTCTCCGAAATCAATTCTAATATGCTCGATAAATTCCAATCCTCAAGAAACATTTATTAATTTATTAATGCTGAATACAGTTGTGTACTGGCTTAGTTTGGGTGCCAAACTGAGTCTTTTTAATAGAAAGTTCAAAAAACACAGCATAGTTGGTAATGATTAGAAAACACAGCTTTGTAAGTATAATGGAATATCCTTACTAGATCACTTTTTTGATCAGTTATATCATTGTGTTATGAATAAGCACTGGCATTAAATTGGTCAAAAGTGACAGTAAGGACATTTATTGCTTAAAAATAGCTTGTTACTGGGAAAAAACTGAGCTATTGCAAAATGTAGTCAAGTTAATAACATTGCGTTTTTTAGTACTGCAAAGAACCAGCCAACTCAAGAAACTCTGTACACAGGTGGATCTTCCACTGAAGAAACAGCAGAACAAGGAACCTTTGCAGAACATTTTATTTTACTGTAGAAGTGGCGGAGTTATTGTCATATCACATATATACCAAGCTCTCACACAACCCTCATACTGACTGGAAACGGCTCCACATTGAGAGTGTTCATTTGATGTGTTCATCAATGTCATTTTCTGTTTGCCGTCTCATGTAACAGCTGTAACTGTGTGTTTTCTCTTATTAAGACCCATGTCTCTGTCTCTCTCCCCTCCAGCCTCTAATCAGCCGCCTCGTTTCCAGAATTACTTCTTCCAGTCATACCTGCTCATCTATGAGAACACACCAGTGGGTGAGTGACTCTCACAAACACACACATACTGCTCTATCTGTACACACACTGATGGATCTTTCTACACATTCTCACAGATGAACTTATTTTTCAGTTTTCATGATTTTAGTCCATAAATGCTGAATGGACCATGTTTGGCTTGACTTTTAGATTATTCAGTTGCTTTTATGTGTAAACTAAGCAAAATACACATATTAGAAAAATTAGATATGGGCATTATGATTGCAAAGAGTATACATTATGAATAGTTATGTTTGCTACAAGTATCTGCAGAAATGGTTTATACATGAAATCATGTGGTAATGGCTTTTTTAAAGATAATACAGTGAACTGAATATTTGAGAGGTACATCTTTATTTTTTTTGTGGAACGGTTAAGGTTGCATGCTAAAACCCTCATTTAAAATTTTCATCTCCTGTAAAGCACTGGCACTACAGCCATGCACATTTTGACATACATTTTTGGCAAGCATTTTCTTTTCATAAAGGGCGTTAATCCCTCCTTGCTGTCTATACTTCCCATCTCTCCTCTTATAACACCTCTTCATCCCTTATTCATAGTTTTCCTGTCTTTAGGTCAAAGAGCATGCATGTTTATTTAACCTTGTGACCTCTTGTTATCATAAGCTGATTTTGTGCTCTTATCTGACCCTCAGTCTGCAGTTTGCCTCACTGTTCCTTATTTGCTTCTGTTTTTAACCTCTTGCTTGTTGTGGACTGCATGATAAACGCTTATTTAGAATAGAAATATATTTGGAGTAAAGTACTTACGCTGTGTTTTAGGCCTAAAAAGTGCTTTCTCTTCATAAAAAAACTCATAAGGAGTCACCAAGAGCGAAAACACTTAAATACATTGACTTTATATGTTTTCTCCTGCCGTAAGTTTGAAAAACGTAAACTTTTTTTTTGTGCATTTGGTGCATTATACAGAAATGCAGCATTGGATGTTAGTACTTTTTTGAATACATTGAAGCATTGATTGTAACATTTTATCATTAAAAAATTACATTAAACTACAAATATTTCACTCAGAGCCTTAAAAAGACGAGGACGGTGTCAGCAAACCAGTCCTCTGTGATATTGCATCATTGACAGAGAAGAGAAGTACATGATTGCAGCAAAATTAGGAATGCACTTTTCTGGTGTGTTATATAGTTGGTTTAGATTCAACTCTGTGTGGTGAATTATTTGTTCACGTGGTTTTACCCTGGAGCAGTCCGCCGGTCTTTACATTTCTGTCCTGTATATGTATTGTCAAAGCGTTTTTCTAGGGACCGCTGATGACATTGCAGGCAATTTAGAGTAGCTGTCAGGTATTAAAAAAAACAAATCACCTTTCGCGTGTTGTCGTCTCGTTGGTTTTAAAATAGATCTATCGAGAGCCCTTCGCTGATAGGACTTCTCTCCTGCAACGCAAATCCAACTTATCCCTCACTTATCGACTAAAATCTCTAGATTCTGCCATCCAATAGCCCATTTTACCCTGAACCGAGTCATGCAAACAAGCATGTTTGTTGCATAGTACTGTAGCATTTTAGAAGGGCTTCAACAACGGAGCCTCTAATACATTATCTCATTAACAGGTGTTTCGGTATCTTCACTTTAGAAACCCTATTGATTTTTAAGGGAAAACATAGTTAAACATACGTGTCACACTCTTACTAGTTTATTTTACTGTGTCTACTACAGTGTCCGACAATTTTATAAACAGACCTCACCCGTTCACATGTCTTGGGGCAACACATTTTTTATTTTTTTTTGGAAAAAAATGACTACGTTTTATTCGCCAGAACAATGCCAATTAGAGCAAACTGAAAGTGTATAACCAAATGTATCAAAATCTTACTTATTTCAAATAGGGTCTTCAGCATATTCACAGCCTCCGATTCAATATAATAGTTTATCTAATTGGAGGTAAATATTTCACAGTTTGACTGTTTTTACATATTTTGATCAAATAAATGCAGCATTGGTAGGCAAAAGTGACTTCTTTCAAAAACATAAAACCTTATTGTTTTTTTTTGGTAATGTGCATAACTTACATTAAATTATAATTTAATATAGTTACATAACATAATAGCATTCTATGATGAAAATGGTAATGGTGGAAATGAATTTTTGGTTTAAAATAGATGACACCTTTTTCTTGATAAGACTAATTTCATAGCTAGCCTTTTATATATCCTAATTACACACGTCATATTTTTAATACACACATTACTTATTTTTCTCACACAATTACGCTCATTTTACAAAATTGAAGCTAGATTGGAAATGACCAGTAAATGAAAATTTGAAGTTAAAGAAACACTCTACAGTACTTGCAAGGCAGGACGTTTTTGTTAACTGTTATTTTAAGAAATGTAAAGACTTTAGGCCAGATTTACTAAATGGCTAATTAGCGCCGGGTGATCACTCTGGATCACTCTGCGGGTGAGTTACTGACAATGCGCAAATTAAAGAGCACAGACGCAACATCTCATTTACATATCGACCAACGCAATATACCAAACACAGCGCAAATAAACAGAGCCGATGTTTATTTCCAGGTTTTAAGTGCTATAATCAAGTACCCATTGCATCTACCAACCAAGGAAACGTGAAAAAAAATAACCCAGTAACTTTGTTTTGGTAAGACTTTTTCTGCAAGCATCTGAGAAAACAAGCGCATCTGATCTCGCTCCCCTAGTGACGTTGCAAAGGGATCTCATTATAATATTACCACCCCTTAATCTGTAAGTTTCCACCCACGCGTCGTTCATTTGAGGTGTTCGCCAAATGACACAGTGTCCACTCTACTGCCTGGGCGAAAGTTTGAGCCAAATGCTAACTGTAGTGCTGCCTTTGGCTGCACCCAGACGGCACATAACAACTATTTACATTCCCCCCTCAATGAGACAATAGGCCGTGCATTTATTGATTTATATCTTGTATTTGCTGCTAGCACACTTCATTTTTAAATAAACTGGCAAGTTTATTGCCCAAGCTGGTTACATCACAGACAGACCGGACTGTTGTGTAACGTCTCGTGTGTTTGGTAAATAAACGTAAACTTGTGTGTGAATGGAAAAGCATAAATAGTTTAGGACTCACTGCTGTGACAGCCGCTTCTTACGTGTGCGTCGGATGTTGCTTTCAGAAAACATATATCAGAAGGTTGTACAATCATGTTATAAATCACATGATTCAGCCAAATAAACATGATCATCAAACCAAAACAATGTTTCTTTAGGCAGGGTCCTAGCTGATAATGTGGGCGGTGAGCAGCAGCTCATGGGGTTGCATTTAACGAGCCCAGGCTCGAAAAACAAGCGTGTTGTCTTCTGTCCATCAAAATCGGGATCTTTCCAAAAGTGATTAAATAGAATGATCCTGTGTGTATTTTGACTAAAACTTCACAGTTACATGTTAAGAGTCAGTTAGGGAAATCAAGGGGGTGAGTGTCATTTTAATACTCTCCTCCCAGTGAAGTGTCGCTTCTGCAAGGGAACCCCTACAAATCATATTCAATAAGGTCAGCCAAATTATACCGGATGGCCACATGGACCAAAAAAAAGCAGCCTTTTCAGCGCTATTCTTCACTGCATTCTTATAGTAATCTGACAGTAATACTTTTAAACGCCAAAAGATGTTTGTGCTGAGCACAAGCTGTTCATAGAACCGCTTAGACGTTGAGTTCGCTCATGAAAAATGGGGGGTCAAAACAAAAGTGTTAGCGTATTAGAATGTTTTCGTGTAATTATGTCTTATACTAACATAGTTATTCACATCCCATATAATTATCAGCACATTAAATTGTTCAGAACATTTTTTTATTTGCATATAGATAAATAATTTTACAACATTGTAATGTCATTATATGTGACACATAAACGATAATCCGTTCTATGAGCTGTAATTTTGTGGTGTTTTTATTCATTATACTTCTTTATCATTTGTACCATTATAGGTAAGTTACTATACCGTATCTAACACATATTATATAATATTTTAATCCAGGGCATATTATGAATTTGAAAGATCCGGCATTACGATATGTTTCATATGCTTGTATTATTCTGTTCTTCTTAATGCTTGATACGTGTAAAATGTAACCCTGAATACGTTATGAGTGTTATCACTGTCCTATCATATGATAGAATATAATGGTTAATTGGTATTTATATATTATAAAATATATATTGGTAGAATGTTTAAGAAATGTCTGCACATAAATAATAATATAATATTATAATAATATAATATAATAATATAAAATAATATTAAAGAAGAAATGTAATGCACATATATTATAATATAAAATACAATTATAAATAAAAAGATGCATTACAACATGTCGATTTATATAAAATGTTATTAAATGGCAATAAGAGCTGACATTGGTACAGGACCTGTCAGAGATGGATCTGATCTGTTCTGAAACACAAGATGAAGTAAGGAGTCTGAACATCACGCAGATGATAAGACGTGACCTCACGGCTTTGAAGAACACAAGACACGAGTCCGACTGATGAGCGGAAGGGGGCCGGCACAGCCGAGGGATTCCAGCACCCCGTAATCAATGACCAAACCTAGAGGATCAATCCATCTGTCCGTCCCAATATCTCCACACAGGAGATCAAGCTCTGGCTGAAACTGATCATGACTGCCTGCATTCTCCATTTAAGAGCAATAGACGTCAGACAGTCATGCTGCTTTAACCAACCCGGTTTCATAGGCTTCCACTAGCTGTTTTGTGATCTTTTTGGTGAAGATAGGTCACTGATTGTGCGCCGGACCCTCGAGGAATGGGCTGTTATTGTAAGCTGCTGGGGAATGCTGGGTAAATATTTAGTCTGACAGAAGCAGCCGTAATAAATCACAGGTTTTCGGGCTGTGGAGGAACACAGAGGAGCAGCTGAGGGTACGAGTCCCAGTGAATCTGTTCACACGCCGGATCATGTGACACACATTATATGCTGAGATGCATGTGTTCATTTCATTTCCAGAGTTCAATACCGGCCTTATCTTCCTTTGGGTTGATTAAAAGTTTCCTTATTCAGCATCATATGGCTTCAGGTAAAATAAAGAAGGTTTGGCCGATTATTGAAGATCCGGGGTCGATTCTTTTCCTCAACATAGACATGGTGTGTCAGTTGAAGAACACTATCAGGATCCAGACAGTAGGTCGTGTTTCACACAGGTCCGTGATGATTTCTGCAAACAACAACCTCTCAACCAAACACAATTCATAAAAAAAAAAATGCACCCGGGGGGAAATACCAGGAATCCATTAAACAGGTGCAGCGCTCAGCTTATATCACAGAGCACGGATATGTTTACTTCACTTCTTCCACTGATGAATCTAACAAACACATGTTCAGATCACATTTCGCCTCAAAACATTCAATATATATTTTGCATAAAGAATATAAATAAATATTACATTGTTATTATTATTTTGCATTAAAATATAGTTTGCATAAAGAAAAAAATGTATATTGCATAGAGAAAATATATTAATTGCATACATTTATATAATAGTTTAAATAATAATGTATTAAATAAATATGCAAACATTACAAAGAAATGGAAGAGATATTGCATAAAGAATTAATACCTTTATATTATTTTTTTTTTGCTCAATATAGTTTTGCATAAAGAACAATAAATAGGCATTGAAAATATAAAATTTTATACTTTCTAATATCATTTAATATAAAAATTGTAAGCTAAAAAGATAACCCAAATCATCAAATACACAAACATTTCGAACAAAGACACGTGATAGAATTGTGAAGAAAATTAATACACGTATAATTAGATTATTTTCTGGATAAAAATTAGTCTGCATAAAGAAAAAAATTCATAGTGCATTGAGAACTTATGGTATCAATTGTATCATTTATATCATTTACACATACAACATTTATTTATTTTTCATGAAGAACATGATAAAATAAACAAATAAATTATAAATATTATATAAGGTTAAATAAATAGATATTGTATAAAAAAACAACTAATACATTTTGCATTCATTCATTAAGAAAGAAATAAAGAAAGAAAGAAAAAGAAAGAAAAACTTTTCAGGTCACTTTTTGCCCTATGAAATTAATTTATATTACACAATACATCGTGTATAAATCAATATTTTATTTACAGCAACGAATGAGATGTTTTTGTATTACAGTAATGAAAATTGAGGGGTAAATGTGCTTAACTGTACTGAAAATGCAAATGCAAATGCAAATGTCACAATGCAAAAAAAAAGGCTTCATGTTCTTTATGCAAAATATAATTTACTATTTCTTTCTTTCGATTTTGGGATGAAATATGACCTGGACACGTTTCGTGAGAGCCACAAAACAAGATCTCCCAAAACGCAGAGCAATGAGTACAACACATGAATGCAATCAAGAAAAACACATAAAACAACTGTTCAAAATATGTGAACACGGCGCGTGCCATTAGTCAGTCAGACGGATAGTCCCGCCCCCAAACTCATGTGATTGGCCGAGTCAGAAAGATTGACATGTGGGGCGCCTCAAACAAACACATCAATGCTCTGAGTCAGTGTTTTGCTCTTCAGGAGCTGAAGCACCAGTGATTGACTCACAGTCTGAGCATGAACCTGATGCACCATTAACTACTTCATCAGCTACAAACCCCCACAAACCCCCCAGTGAAGCCATTTAGTCCGAGTCTCGCTCTGCTGCGCCTGGAAGCACACAGACAGACGTGTGAGCTGCTATGTATTAACTGTCTGTACTGTAACCGTCCCATCCCTCATTCACAGCCGCTGAAGCCTGTCCAGTGCAAGGGCTGATGGGTATTTATGGCACGGCACATATGCTCCGCGTTAACTCCACATTCCTGCTGCCGATTAAAGCCTCGTCCCATCAAACGCAACGACACTAACGGCTCACGACAGGCCAATTCAACAGCGTCCTGAGCTTGTTTTTCTAGAGCTTTGTTTAGAAGGAAAAGGTATTAAAGGAAGTCCAGCAAAGGGGAATAAAAAGTGTTTTCAATAACAGCTTAACACCTGCGGTCACTGGCTTCAGGACCTTCATAGCTGACCAACACAACACTGAGATGGTTTATCACAGTAAAGTAAAAGAAAATGTCATCATTTATATGCATATTATCATTCTATTTATAGAGAATAATTATTTTGGTGTTATTTACATCAAATGTCTAATATTATTTTATATGTTGAATACGCCAATCATCCATTAATTAAAATAATAAGTATATTATGGATAGATTCATTCATTAGTAGAGTCTACAAAAGGCAAACAGTTAAATAAAATTCTATTGCATTAAAAAAAATGCATTATTTTTGGCTTATCCCAGTAAAGAAAGTGTTTACTTTAACTTGTTTCTCTTATAGGTAATTATATGTTTGTATAGAGAATAATTATTTTGTATATTTACATAGAATTCTAACATTATTTTACACATTTGTATATATATATTAAAATGATAAATTAATTAAAAATATGACTAGTTATAGTAGAAATACGAACACAAAAAGTATAAATAAAAAAATATACGTTTATAAAATGAGTATATTATTTTTACGAATGGGGGGCTCCTAATCGATATTACAACTATATAAATCAATATATTAATACATAGTTGTTATCATGACTCGTACAAAATACCAAAGTTTAACTAAATATGTTTATATTTTAATCCAATGTTTATAATTATTCCATATTTATTACTTTGTTTTCATATTATTCCTATAAATTATATATATAAAAATAACTGCAATACACATAATAATTAATTATTTTATTAAATATTTGTATTATAAAGTCGTACATAATAATACATAATAACCAATAGTTGATAAAACAAGTACAATATGTTATGTATTGTATATTATGATCGCTAAATGATATCTGAATGTATTATTGTTTTGCAGAACTGCAGCATTGATTTTTCCTGATGTTTTAGGGGCTCATCCATAACAGGATCCGAGCTCATTTTTGGGCTCGCAGCGCTCGTTGAAGGAACGCTGACTGTAAATTTCCAACAGCTTGTTGGGAATGAAGTTTGTGAGAATGTGGACAACCCCGCATACCATCAAATTTTCCGGTCTGGGATCCTGAGATACACAGGAGTGCGGCGACGTCAGAGCCCAATGACTGCCATCCCGCTGAGGGTCCAGAGCCGAAAAACTACAAGCTTTAGTGTGCCGAAACAACTACTTTTTATCTGCTAAGAGACACGGCTGCATGATTTTCATCACACATGTAAATGGCCTAGACTTAAACTCAGCTGGAAATGAATGAGAAGGCGGCGGCTTCAGCTGCACTCAGGACATTTAGCAAACAAGAGCGGAAAAATGCAATGGCCACATTTACATGCATCATTTTACAATTAAGTTCTATACTCGGGTTACAACTCGTGCTTTACAGCAAAAAAAGTATTTCTTTATGTAATAAGCATAAAACAATCAACTAAGACATGCAGATTATTTTCGTGCTGTTCTCTTGTGAATATACTATAGGGATATTCTTGGCATTTTTAATGCTGCATTTTGGCTCATTAATTCTCATTCATTTCTTTAAACAATAACACAGTAATTAGTTGCTTTTTTATGGAGTAACACAATATTGCAATGCATTACTTTTAAAAATAACTTTCCCCAACACGGGATATGACCCTTCTGACAACTTCTCATGTGACAACAAGCCCTGGTCTCCCCTACTTTCATGTGTATAGGATTTTTAAATCAGAAACGTTTAAAAGAGAATAAAACATGCAAATATGGTTTAAAACGGCAAATGTTTTCTGTATAGACAGCACACTAGATTTGGAGATGCAGTCAACACATCTACAAGACCTCGTAATATTTCTGAGAAAACACTTCCCTGCAATATTACGTAATTTGCCACTCTTAAAGAGTAGCCTAACAGGCAAACTCTTAAAATGTAAAAATAGCCTATGTTATGATTTTGCAATCAGCAAATGTAACGATAAAATTTGAGTTCATTATATATTATATAAATATCTATAGATATATTATATGATATATATGTGTATAATATTTTATTTTAATTGGCTACTACGTCATTTAAAGTTTTTTTCTACATGCGTACTTCCAGAAGTATGCATACCTGAAATATATATATATATATTTTTTTAGCTGCAACATAATTAAACACATGAAAATGTCAAATATGACGTCTTGCCTATTTGAGAGCGGAAGAACACACCGCAGAACCGGTACAGGTGACCGTCCTTCTGACAGGTTCACAGTTTACATAGCAAGAAACATCATTTTAAAAAATGTCTTACCTGTATTATATGTCTTTTAGGGTGGGGTTCTGTCTTGTCTTCAGACAGAGAGAGAGAGAGAGATTCGAGTACACACTGATATTCCGAGACTTGTAGTGTTTCACTCACTAGAGGTAAGTGTACTCAGTGTCCCTCTACTTTGTGGAATCGTTAATGAAGGCGACTGAAGTCATACGGCAGCGAGTCTCCGCCTCCTCCTGCGCTTCAGAGAAGTACCTTTCATTCCCATAATGTCAACGCGCTTTCTTTGATGCCACCTAGTGGTTTGAGGTGGTATCTATCTATCTATCTATCTATGAGATCTATCTATCTTTAGCTATCTATATATCTATCTTACTTTTTTGGTGATATATTTTTTATCCATAAAAAACTCTATTCGTTTCACTTTTAAAAATAATATAAAATACAGATTAGTTTAAACACATTTTCAAAAACCAAAAAAACGTTCTACTCATTTCCCTTGTAATGGTGAAAGATTTTGTTTACATGCAAGACCCGTTAAAGGGGTCGTTTGCGATTTGAAGTTTTCCTTTCTCTTGGAGTGCTACAAGCTGATTGTACATAGATACGATCCCTGAAGTTGCAAAAACTAAAACCAAAACCAAAGAGATACTCTTGATCAAATTTAAGACTCTGCCACACCCACCTAAAACAGCCCGTTCTAACACACCCCCACATATCTACCTCACTATGTGGAAATATTTGCATAATCGCCCAAATGTTCACACAAAGAAAGAAGGCGTGGTTTCAGTAACACAGTTAGTGTTGAAGCAGCATGTCAGGGAGACGCTGTGTGTTTCTAGGCGAAAGCAAAAGCACTTTATTTGGCCTTCCGAAAGTAGATGCATTTAGGAATCTTTAAGATTACTTACAACAGTACAGCAATGCATTTTATGGACGACCGTTTCGTGAACCTAGGAGAGGAGGTAATTCTGACTGCTATGACAATCTGGCGCTTCTGAATCAGCTACTGTTTGTTATTAGTTTAAGTATTTGCTATGACTGTTCAAATGCGGAGTTTTGCGCATAGTGTGTGTGCGTGCGCAGAGGCGGACTTAACCATTAGGCAAAGGTAGGCGACCGCCTTGGGCCCCCAAAAGCCAAGGGCCTCCTAAAATGCTTTTTATATGCGAGATGTGGTTGCTGTGGTGTTCATTACCACGACAACAGTCTGTGCGTCCGCGTTGAACTTGCTTCTTAGCAAAAGTAGGGCGATGTAGAAAATGGGGACGGAATCCCGGAATCTATTCATAAAAACGGAATTTACTGTGTAACGCGGAATGTGACGGAATGAACGGCACAGACGCGCGTTTCGTTTGCTAGTTTGCTATTTAAGCACTTGCAACGCTCGCGGTTGTCGTCTGTAGTAGCTAAATAGAATTTTTGCCATTTAATATGCACACACTAGTCCATATCGCGGTTTGATTAAAGTGTACTGAATTGCATTTGATTTATTCATTCAATATTTGACGACTTCTGTGACATTTGCGCGTCACAGTAAACCTCTGTTGTGCAGCACTTCGTTTGCCAAAAAATAAAGGGTTTGTTTAATTTTCATTGGAATAAAAGATAGATTAATGTTTTCACCTTCATTTGATTACCAGAAAAATGAAAATACACAACACAGAATTTCTAAAAAATAAGTAAATAAAATTAAAATTTCATAGGGCCCTATTATTGTATACAAATTAATAAATTAAGGTGTTTTTATTAATTCAATTAGATAGGTTTGATTTAAACCATTAAAAGGAATTAATGAAAACATTAAAATGGAATACAGAAAAAAAAGAAAGAAAGCGCAGAATTTGGGCCCTAAGAGTGTAATTTTTGTTAAACATTTAGTAGGCCTAAATTGCTGTTAAATTAAAGAAGTTTCATGATTTTAATTAATTAGAAATGCTTTTTGATTAATAAAATGTAATTTAACCATTAAAAAAAAAATTTTTAAACATAAAAAAAAAAGGAGTCCAGAAAAATTTAAACGGAAAAAAAGATTTTGGAAAAAATAAAACTTAGGCTAATTTGGGAAAAATAAAACGGATTTCATAGGGCCCTACAAATATCATGCATCTGAAGCTATAATTCTAATACTAAGCAACAGTGCATATTATATAGGGCCTATTTAAATTTTTTAAGATGGCGCTCACTCATTATTGTGAAAGACCCAAGAAGGACCAAGCACAGTCCCTTTCCACACAGGCACACTTCATGTTTGTTTGAAATAATCCTTAAGCATGTAAATTTATAATTTCCTTCAGTTTAATTTAAATGTGCAATTAAAATAAATAAAAAAATAAATGTATATTTTAAAGTTTAGAATTAGACAGCCTTGCATTGTGTAGACAATTGCTTAGTGAAAATTACCCCAACGCACCACCTAGTGTCCAACCTACTCTAGTACTATTATAACCTGTTTAAATATGAACAAGGGATTTACAACATTAAAGAAATCCTTTATTTATAACATGTACATGAAAAATCTAAAAAATTAGACACAACTATGGGACACGGTCGCGCAGCAGCGAGCAACAGTGAAAGGAACCTCAAGGTTGTAAATGTGTGAAATTGTATAGGGCCCCATTCCCGTATTTTGCCTGGGGCCCCCAAATCACTAAATCCGCCCCTGTGTGGACCGTGTGTGTGTGTGAGAGAGTGAGAGAGAGATCACAGTGGAGGCAGCTGTCTTAACTGTGGCTTGTGTACTGCAAACACATACCAGCTTGCTCTGTCTTTACATTTATTTTGAAAGATGAAGCTCGCGATTATGGTAAGGGGCGTTACATTTCCGACGAGTGCTTGCGGTGTTCGGCCAATCACAATGCACTGCGTCAGCTGGCCAATCAGAGCAGACTGCACTTGTCGGAAGGAGGGCCTTTGTAGGGAAAAGAGGAGGGGCATAGAGGACCTACAGTATATAATGTACAGTATGAAAATAATGTGTTTTTTGACATAAAGCATGTCAACTATCTGTACACCCAAACACACAAAATAACAATCTTTAAAAAAGTATCATATGACCCCTTTAAAAGAAATGAGCCAAAGCGCCTGAACGAAAATCTTCCTGGATAATAAAGCAGACTTTTATTTTGTTGGGACTTGTATTTTGAAATGTCGCGAGAACCTTCTATTTAGCGGAGACATATGCGTTCACGCTGGCTAGCCGCAGACTTGTATCCTTTTAGAAGCTATGTCAAGGTTAACTAACAAGTGTCATTGTCTTTATTTACTTAGCTTGAGCTCCACATGGAAATGTCACCAACAAGCCTCCAGACTGTCGACAATGAGAAGTGGCCTTGAAGTGAGTGAGTTGTCAACAAACGTTTAGCATGAATTGAATTGTCAGTCTGCGCCGTGGCAGGTTATGATTTTGACTCTTATTTGTTGTAAAGTTAAATGTCTTTCGTTGTTTTTTTTACTATAGAGAACACATCTATTATATAAGGTCTGGACAGACTGACTAGCTTTATTTTATTTAGGTGCTTATCATAAAACTGCCTGGTAAACAAACCGCTCTTGCAATATAGTTACATGATTCTGGACTTTTACGCTGAATTGTAGTCCAATTTTGATTACCTTAATTAGTGTAACTGTTTGTGTTTTAGTTGTCTTGATTTGAAAGTCTGTTTTTTTTGCGACTCGTTTGTTTTAGTCAATATGTGGTGGCAGATTTAGGAGTATTTCTTCAGCACAGACAGTCACAAGGACCTATGGATGTGGAGGACATTCACAGGTAACGAACACAGATCGTTTGTGCCTTTCAGTAAAAGCTAGAATATTTACATCAAACATTACATTTGAGCTACACTGGAACAGGAAAGAATATTGAGAGCATTGACAGGAAAAGTGAAAGCATAAAAAAATTCTCTATGCTTTCACTTTTGCTATATCTTTCCTCTCATTATTCCTTAATCTCTTTCTCTTCAAGCTTCTACTGTTTTGAATGATGACAGAACGCTTGTATTATTGGCAGTGTTGGGAAGGTTACTTTGAAAATAGGTTATAGGTTACAGATTACAAGTTAGCCTATTCAAAATGTAATAAGTAGTGTAACTATTACAGTTACTTTATTAAAGTAATGTAACATTACATTTGATTAATTTTTAATGTTTCAACTGTTTATCATTGGTATAACATGTTAACTACCGGCCCCCAGAGTAAGGCATTGGATGCAAAATTAATTTTACGGGTGTTTGCATTATAAATGTATCCTTAGCAGTGTGTGGACGCAACCACCATACAATGATTAAAAAATCCATTTCATCCTTTTTTTTGTAATCCCCCAAATATCCTAAACAGTCTCAATTATCAAAGCCGTTTTTTGATTTTCAAGGCAGGTTGTGTTTTAAAAAGTTAAAGGGGTAATATGATGCGTTGTTAAAAGATCATTATTTTGGATGGTGTAACAGAATTAAGAGAATATGTTGACCTGCTTTAATGTTCAAAAAACACATTCTTTTCAAATACTGTACATAGTGTTAGGTCTTCTCTGCCAACGCCTCTCTCAAACTGCTACAAAGGTGCCCTCCTTCCGACTAGTGCAGGTCTATCATGATTGGCCAAGCTGACCAGGGCCTTGTGATTGGCCGAACACCGCAGTAGACTAGTTGGAAATGTAACGACCCCTACCTAATCGCCAGCTTCCCATCTTTCAAAATTAAAAGTGAAAGACAGAGGCCCAAAGGGGAACAGAGTATGGGGGACAAGAACAGTGATGATGAGCGTATGTCTCTGATGTGAACCCCCACCCCCCACTCTACTCTCTCGCTCTCTCTCATCTCGCGCTCTCTCTCTTTCTCTCCTTTCTCTCTTTTTTCTCTTTCTCTCGCTCTCTCTCTCTCTCGCGCACGCGCTCTCTCTCTCTCTCTCTCTCCTCCTCCTCCTCTCTCTCTCTCTCTCTCTCTCTCGCTTTTGCTGGCTCGGGCACACACAAACACACACACGATGCGCAAAACGCTGCATTTGAACAGTCAATAGCAAATAAAAAAAAAACTAATAACAAAACAGTAGCTGAATCAGAAGCACCAGATTGTCATAGCAAAGTCAGAATTACCTCCTATCCTAGGTTCACGAAACGGTTGTCTATAAAATGCATTGCTGTTCTGTTGTAAGTAATCTTAAAGATTCCTAAATGCATCTACTTTCGGAAGGCCAAATAAAGTGCTTTGCTTTCGCCTAGAAACACACAGCGTTCTCCCTGACATGCTGCTTCAACACTAAATGCGTTACTGAAACCACGCCTTCTTTCTCTGCGTGCATTATTTGGGCGGCATTATGGGACAAATATTTCCAAATAGTGGGTAAAACGGCGTGTTAGAACGAGCCATTTTTTGGGGGTGTGGCAGAGTCTTAACTTTGTTAAAGTATATCTCTTTGGTTTTGAGACTTTAGTCTTTGCAAATTCAGGGATCTTATCTATGCACAATCAGCTTGTAACACTCCAAAGAGAAAGGAAAACTTGAAATCGCATCATATGACCCCTTTAAAAACGCAAGGATAGATCAGTACCTAGGGTTCGTGTTCCAAGCTGAACCTCCAGAAGAAGTAAGTCTGAACACTTTTTATTTTTTATGATTATTTGCGAATCGTGTTTGCTCTTCCACAGAAGAGAGGGGTGGGGTGAGCAGGGCTCATTAGCATTTAAAGGGACATGCCCCAAAATGAGTCGCTGTGAACAGAGCAAGGTAAAAAAAAGGTGTTGTTTTACATGACCACTGAGGAATTTTAACCAAAGTATGTTGCAAACATTTCATGAAGACCCTAAAGAATCATACCAACTTGTGGAAGATCAATGTCCCCTTTGAAGCACAGCCACCACAAAATCAGACTTACTTTGAGATCATTCTGAGGTTAAATACATATTTAATTTAGAAATATTTGATTATCTATGATACTGTTTTTGAAATCAAATCTTTACATGGCTATGACAGTAAACACTGGAATCTAACAAAGCCTTGGAAAAAAACTGTTAATCTTTAAAAAAAAAAATAAAGCATATACATAAACCAAATAGGAAGTATAGGAATAAGCATGTGTTATAAACTCTTGAAACATGGAGTTTCATATTTAGAGAAGTCACTGCAAATTTATGAAAGAAATCATTATTAAGTCTGTATGTGGAAGTGTGTGTGAAAAAAGAAGATGTAAACCCCTTTGTAATCATTAACATTTTCATAAGTAACCTTAATTTAATTACGCATTTTTTCCCCAGTATAACTGTAACTAATCACAATTACATTTATTTTGTAATTAAATTACGTAACTCCGTTACATGTAACTAGTTACTCCCCAACACGGCTTATTTGCCACTTCTATGCCATTTATGGGTATTCCTCAACTGTAAGTCATTGGGATGATGAAAGTGTCGTTAAATTAATAAATGTAAACGTTCTAAATCAGAGTCTCAAAATGTCTAAAAGTTTAAATTCACTTCTTTCACCCATATTAACCGCTCTTTAAATATTTTCAAGTGGTTTGATTGGATTCTGAAGAGAAGGGAACTCCATTCAAGCACACCGCTTGGAGAAGAAAAGGCATTTCAGTTCAGGTAAATAGTGTTCGCTAATTCTAGGTGTAAAATATAATTTTGCACTAATCACTGACAGAGAACAACATTTATTTTGCCATATTCATTTTAAATGAATTATGCAGTAAGACATACCAGTTGTGATTTACAATTATCATTATCATTTACCATATCAATATTCCTTGTACTTTTATTATGCAATAAGATATATTGATTTATATCGGTTAAGATTTATCACTGTGTTGGTGAGGGTTTGTTTATTGTAAGATTGTTGTTTAAATAATTGTAATTTTCTAAGTTGTATTTTTTAGTGTGTTAAAAAAATGTTTGTTTATATACCAAAAAATCCCAGCAATGTCAGCCTCCAGTTCCCTGCCCTCATAATTTATTTTTATTGCTCACATTCAAATAAAAATCGAATTAGTTTAAATAACCAGCCAATACAAAGTTGTTAACGCAGAAAACGTACTATACAAACCAAACAGATATATTTAAGATGACCAACTAATAATAAACCACTTATTTTTCTCATTTATTATTTACAGATTAGCATTATATTCACTAGTATTTTGCAATGATTGGAAACTACTATTTTCTTAACTTACACAGTGATTGTTTTCTATAGAGATCTAACAGAGAAAGAATATGAGAGACTAGCAGATGAGACGCTGGATGCATTGGCAGAGTATTTGGAAGACCTCACAGATGAGAGCTTCACTGGAATGGACTATGACGTTGTCTTCTCTGTAAGTACACATGCCCATGTTTTCGCATCCTTACATGTTGAATGCATGTGTGGTGCTTTGACATCTCGACCTCATGAAAAATCTGTTGTGCCTAAATGTCCAGTAGGGGTCAATGTTGGTCTGTGTTAGGCTGTTTGCTAAACCATTTAGTTGGATGAACCAGGATCTTTAATTAGAAAAAATGTAGAGTAGAGCCATTTGGAGGTGGAAATTGATTTAAAATATATGGTATTATAGTTATTATTCTTAGATCAATTGATATAGACCAGGGGTGGCGAACGTCGGTCCTGGCGAGCCGCAGCCCTGCAGAGTTTTGCTTCAACCCTAATCAAACACACCTGAACAAGTCAATCAAGGTCTTCAGGATTGCTAGAGAGTTACAGGCAGGTGTTTTATGTAGGGGAGAGAAAGCTGAACTCGCAGGGCTGCGGCTCTCCAGGACTGGAGTTCGCCACCGCTGATATAGACCATTGCAGTTACAAAAGTAAACAAATTAGAATTGGCAAGATTTAAAAAATGTGAAAATTAAAAAAAAAAAAATGCAATTATGCATTTAATTTAAAATATTTTTGGCATGATTTGGAGTTGCTGTTTTCCATCTTTTCTTAAAGTTGCACACTTCATCTGTCATGTAACCCATTTGTCTAAACTTGATATCCCCAGCCTTTTTGTGGAACATTGCAATTAATTTGTTGCTCTGTAGGGTGAAAAAGGAGTCCTAAAACTTTTATAATAGTATCTTTTCTCTTCTTCTTTTATAGGAAAAGAGGTTTGTTTGAGTGTTATTGTTGTTGAGTGCCCCCTCACGACTTCTGTTAAGAGTTCACTGCAAAAAAAGCCATTTGTGCAGCAGCCTTTGTTGCAGCACCATGCAGAGAAAATGCACGTCTCCTGCAGGATTTATGAAGGCTGTAAACACTCAGATCTTTTAGCATGTTATTGTAAGACTGGAATAATGCCACGTTCAGTTTTTCACACACAAGCACAGATATGTATTTATTCATTAATTTATTTAGCAAATATCTTTCTCAAACCCAGAGAATGATTGAGTCCATGCACTCATTTCAGTTTCATTTAAGTTGCTCTTGGGTGGCCAGCAGGCCCTGCTGACAGATTGATTGGTCATTCACGCTCCTTGCTCTCCTCTGGCTGGATAAATGTCAGGCTTCCTGTCAGCTACTTACTCTGAGCGGCCCATTTTTTACACCTCTCTATAGCCTCACATGCAACCAACAAACACAGACAGCTGCAGTCGTCCCCTTAAATGGGATTCAGAAAATTCTGTTTTGCACACTGACTCTGTTGCTACAGCTAGGATGATATAATGATACTGCGTCCCTTTAGATCAAACATTCGGACAGCTGAGCCATGGTGTGGTTGACAGATTGAGCCATGTTCCCAGTGCTTGGCCTCAGATCTGACTGTACACTCACACATATATAAATCATCTTTGTTGAGGTTCTTTCATATACATTTGTTACACATTATTAAACAATCATTTTGTTTATGAATTCTAAATCGGTAGCATTTTGGCATCAATTTAATTGTAAGAGTTTGTGGTTTAAATGGGTTGTTGTGACTTAGGATCATTATCATTCAGTGCTGTGAAAAAGTTGATTAATTTATTTTGAATGTTAGACTATATATATATTATTTATATATATATATATATATTAGTAGTTTATAAAAAAAGATTTTCAGAAGTTGGGAGAAAAAGATCAGCGGAACCGTGGTCATGTATTTTTAAAAATGTTTTATTATATTTATATATAATGTTATAAATATATAAGTAATTTGAAGAATCCTTTTAATCCATTGAGTTGTTATACCTGTAATGTCGCCATTTTGAAACACGGCTACAGCCTCAGACTGATAGTCCTCGATGATTTACCCATGTGTGTTAATTTCTTACAAGAATGGGTGCTGGACATTGAAAGGTGGCTCGACCCACATTGGTACATTAGTTATCACACAAAACAGGACACCGCCAAACGAACAGAATTGGCTCTCCTCAACGACAAGGGTAAAAAATCGAGCCTTCTTAATGTTATAGTTATGCTTTAACTGTTTAATCAGTTTTAAAATAAAACAGTTGAAGTCTCAATTTCTTGCTAACCGGGTGTAAATCCGACACAAGTGCAAGTATCTATTTTTTGCCGCTTTAGACAATTGCTAGTTGCATTAAGGGGTCATATGGTCGCTTTTTGTAAAGACATATTTTGTGTATTGGTTGGAACAGACTATGTTGACAGTGCTTGAATGTTTCACAAAAACAAATTATTTTTCAAATACGGTACATTATGTAGGTCCGCTACGGCACCGACTCTGGCTCACCAACCGCTCGTATCTAGAACAGTCACATCTCATCTTCTGAAGAAAGCGCAAGTCTGCTCTGATTGGCGGACAGCTGACCCAAGTGGCGTTGGATTGTGGTCCCGAACCACCGGCAGCACACTCGTGGCGAAATGTAACACCCCCTTACCATAATCGCGAGCTTCATCTTTCAAAATAAATGATCCTGATCCAGATCCTGAAAGGGGAACAGAGTCTCGTGACAGACACAGAGATGAAGCTGGTATGTGTTTGCAGCACACAAGCACGGTAAGACGCGATCTGAATCCACTTGATGTTATCTCTCTCTCTCTCTCTCTCTCTCTCTATCTCTCTATCTATCTCTCTCTCTCTCTCTAGCTCTCTCTCTCTAGCTCTCTCTCTCTAGCTCTCTCTCTCTAGCTCCTTCGCTCTCTCGCGTGCTCTCTCGCGTGCTCTCTCGCTCTCTCTCACTCACTCAATCACTTACTCACTCACACACACGATGCGCAAAACTCCACATTTGAACAGTCAATAGCAAATACTTAAACTAATAAAACATACTTACAGTAGCTGATTCAGAAGAGCCAGATTGTCATAGCAAAGTCAGAATAAACTCCCTCTCCTGGTTCACAGAAACGCCATCCCATAACAGGCAATTGCTGTTCTGTTGTAAATAAATCTAATGATTCCTAATTGCATCTACTTTCAGAAGGCCAAATAATGTGCTTTTGCTTTCGCCTAGAAACACTCAGTGTCTCCCTGACATGCTGCTTCATCACTAATTGCGGTTACTGAAACCACGCCTTCTTCTTTGCGTGCACATTTGGGCAGCATCATGCAAATATTTCCACATAGGTGAGGTAGATATGTGGGGGCTTGTTAGAACTAGCCATTTTAGGGGGGGCGTGGCAGAGTCTTAACTTTGATAAAGAATATCTCTTTGGTTTTGAGACTTTAGTCTGCAAATTCAGGGATCTTATCTATGCACAATCAAATTGTAACACTCCAAAGAGAAAGGAAAGGGGAAAAACTTGGAATTGCATCATATGACCCCTTTAAATATTAACTGTGATTATAATGAGAGCAATATGTTCAGTTTTCAGCTTGATCAAACATTTCTGAATGTTTCCTTTCTCAGCGGGCCGAAACGCTACTATTGGACGGGGGAGCGATGGGTGTACGCTCATGACGGCGTGGCATTGCATAATCTGCTCTCCAAAGAGTTGTCCGTCATCTTCAAATCAAATATAGACCTGTCACATCTCATCCATTCATGATGAGACCGATGTGAAGAACAAACACTGTTATAGATCCTTTCCACACCAGTTCTCTTGTGACTCTCATTATCTTTTTGGTAAGACCTTAAAACTGTAGCTAGTGCTCAAAAAGACCTTCTGGATTACAATATTGTAATGGTTTATGCTTCTTTTTGCATGCAGACCTACAAATTCAGCCAAGCTGAATCAGTCAAGCAGCACAAGCTGACCTCGGATGCACTGTAGAGATGATTTATTAGTCTACATCAAACCTGTACGCAATTATAAGCTTAAAATGCACTCAGAACAGCAGAACTCTCATAATCCCTGTAAACCTGTACCTGGTTAGATTAAAACCAGATTAAAGAGATCACATTTAATGGCTCTTTAACCAGTTGAATAAGACAAATGGACACAGATTGTTTTTTGGAGGCTGTGTTTATCTGCTCGCCTGGCTCTCGTTGAACTAGGGGCTTCTGGCCAGAGCCTGTATTCAAGTATTATCTGTGAATAACGGCATCACATCTGATTATATTCCTCAGAGCTTTACCGCCACCCTCAGATGATTTAAAAATACCAGCCCAATTTAGCATCAGCCCGCCCGTCAGTTAAAGCGGTCATTAATTCTGTAATATAATATCTTAATGTAATAGCCTATATATCGCAACATTAACTTGACACGCTGTCCATGCAGATGTTAAAATATGAGATGGATTGCACTGTGGTCATACATTTGATGTCTTTATTCGGGGTTGCATGCGATGAAACAATGACACATCTGCCGCCATGCTGATGTCTGATGTACTTGTCCATTGACGCATATGTAAATATAATATGAAATAAATTAGAATGTTGTTTTATTTTCATTGTGTGGTTTATGGTTAATTTTAGCAGCTTAATAATAAATTGTTATAAATTATGTAACATTAGAAATGATAAAATATGATGCATACAATTTTAATTCTTAAGTCATAAATCAAAATAATACACTGATTTCAGTGTTACACATTGATATGAAGATTTGATACCAATTACTTTGAGATAAGTCTCTCACAGTAATTGCACCAGCTGCTTTTAAATCTTTGTGAAAACTGGAACACTGTCTTTGAGTTAAAGGGTCCTTTAAGATGCCTGATTATTCCCAGTACTAATGGCACCTAATTATGATACAAGCAGCTATTCAATCAGCGCTCACGGCTGATGATAAACGCTTCGAGCATCTTGTCTCTCTTTGTCCAGACATGAATATGCAAATGTCTATTATAGAGCTCAACTTGCAGGCCCAAAAATAGCATGAAGTTTCCATGGGAACATGGATTTATCACTGAACTCTGATGTCAATTGAGTGGTTTTGCTCCAAACAAGCCAAGGAAGTCTGAAAGATTCCCCGAGCTCATGCGTGTTTTGCTGTCATCTCGCCCCGCTGCTGGACAGACATCAGACATCGCCCTCAGCAGAGCGTTTCTTAGAAGAATGTCGTCTCATGTAAACCTTCAGGAATACCATGAAAGCTTCAAGCTGAAAATACAATGCGACCTGGGAAAATGAACCCACGTGACCTCTTATGTCAAGCAACAAAACAACACTTGTCTGATGATGCAATAATGCTATTTTTGAATTGAGGATTTAATGTTGCAAAGAAGAAAAAGGAACTGTTCTTCAAATCAGGTGAGTCTTGTCCTTTCTTGTTATTTTACTCAGTAAACACCAATGCCATGAATCAAACAAAAGGCCTGATGCACTTCAGATGACTCAACGGTACTGTGTAGAGATCATGTGTGCTGTTTGCAATGAATTCCACATTAAAAGAAACTGCTTAATTTGTTGAATGTTAATTAGCACAAGTTGTTTGAACTTATGCTGAACATCTCTAAATCTCATTTCTTTGTTGCTGCAACCCACGATTAAGCAAAGTTATCAAAGGGATTTCTACAATATCCAAACGGTACTGTAGACTGCTTATGTATGCGTGTTCTCAAAGAAAATAAAAGATCATTTTGATTTTCTTCTTGTGATTGCGATGTTCTAAATCCGCCTTTATTTCTCACAGTTGTGACTTAATATCACAATACATCACATTTTGAGAGTCTCCAACTAAGATATAGTCAAAATGATAAGAAATAGTCTCAGAATGTGACTGTATCTCACAATTGTCTCTTTATGTTCTGTAATTGTAACTTTGTTTCACACAACTGAGACTTTATCTCAAATAAGGTGATCTGGTTGGTTGCTAGGTGCTTGTTAAATGGTCCCAGTCAAAAGAGTTCACCCTCAAGTCTTTGTTTTATTATGGTCTAGATATGGCTTGAGTCCCTCCCTCCAGGCAAGAATTGTACAAAAAGTGCAGCTGCTTAAAGTAATAACTCAATTCCTTCATAAGTCAGGTGATAATATCTTAAGAAGGTCTCACAAAAGAAGAAGCAAAAAAGTTTGTTCTGCTTTGACGATATGAGTGCAATGGAGTCGATGTCAAAGATAAGAAATTAATCTTTCTGATTTCAGGCGAATGCAGCAGTTTGTCTCAATTTTCTTCAGGTTTATGGCAGCACTAGACCCCGCTGTCAAGCTCAAAGATTGAATTCCTCCACAGGCCTCATGGTACAAGATGGCATTAGCCAATTGGTAGACTTCAGAAAAACAAACTGGGAAAAAAATAGACATTAACGTTTTTAAGGTTCAAATTTACGTTCAAATTTATTTTGAATTCATGTGGGTTGCTGACAAATTGAAATCGACATTTGAACAGATTTTAGTATAAAATGATCAAATATGTACATATGGGGTAGTGTAGGCCTAGTGCTGTAACTGTTCACCATTTCCCGTTTTCACTATTTTGAATTCACTTTTTGATTTCCTTTGTTCATTTCGCTGGTCCTGAGGCATTAACAACTTTTAGAAAGTAAAAAATAAGTGTATATAGGCTCTCAAATAAAGTAATAAATGCGTGCAAAATAATAACATTTGCCATTAAATGTCAATTCAGAAGGCGTTTCAGATAGATCATATCACACCACAGGACATTTCAAATTACTATGCTACTTCGATTCACCATTTCCAACATTTAGAAGAAAGTAAATATGAATTATTGAACTTATTTTATGCTTATTAATGCTGAAATCACTCTTTCACAATCTTAACTGATTGTGACTACCAGGGTCCAGAATTATGATTTTTGCCACTTCAATGGCGGGTAAATTAAGAAAATTCACTGTTCGTATAGGCCTACATATATATTTCCAGCCATTAAACTGTATTTTGCATTATTTGTATTTTTTTTTAAATAACAAACATTTTATATTTTATAATATTTCATAAAATATTTTGTCTCTGCAACAGTGACATTATTTAGCCGTTTCGTTGTGTCACTTGCAGCATCATTTAGATGAGCCAGACAACTATTTTTGTTTAGTAGACAGTTTTTACATTTTACTTGATTTAAAAAAATGATTCCGATCAGTCATCAGTCACTCTTGGCAATTGTTAATTTTGTACTCTGGTCACAGCGCAATTGAACATGGAAGTAGCTCTGCATAAACCAACACAAATACAGTTCATAGGAGATAAAACATTCTCCTTTCTTAAAGCAGCACTATGCAACTTTTGGTGCTCTAGCGGTTAATAAACTATCATTTTGCAAATTTTGAACACAGAAAAAGTTACATAGTACTGCTTTAACTAAAATGCCTAAAAAGCCCATGTTGAGATATTTTCAAGGATCCTCAAGAGATTGCTCTTTAAAATTACATGTCATGTTAACTGCCGCTCTGTAGTTTCTGCCTCTTTTCCCCCGGACATGAAGCATATCAAAGATGACATTGCACTGACCTTGATATATGAAAGCTTAAGCAGCAGCTCTCAATAATAAACACTCCTGTATTAGCTTCAGACACTTCTCAAGGCCGCAAAGCAATATGGATTCATGGAATAAGAATGAGCTTTCCGGGGTCTGAAGCCTGTGTATAT